>JACEVL010000914.1:60000-105000 GCA_020284085.1 Aporrectodea caliginosa | reverse complement strand
AATGAGAACATCCATCTAAGTAAATAAGAACAGTTACATATCTAGGTGAAGTAGAGCAACAATCTAAGTGAATGAGAACAGCTATTTGAGTAAACGGGAATAGCTATCTAAGCATGCGAGAACAGCTACCTAAGTAAATGAGAACGCGTATATATCTAAGTAAATTAGAACAGCTATCAAAGTAAATGAGACCCTTGACGTATTAGATGAATATGAACGCTGCTTCTATTATTTCCTCTCATCGTGGCTATTATTGCTAAGGCATTACACGCAACCTGTTGCTTCAGGGAGGCCTGGATACCCAATCATTATGAAACGTGTCTTCGCCTTTATGTCTTTTTTCTCAAAGCAGAAATCCACTGAGAAGAAGAAGAAGAAGAAGAAGACTCAGCCGTAACCAGCTAGTTTGCTTTACTAATCGATGCTACATGTAAGGTACGAAATTCGTCAGTTGCCTTGACAACGCTGGGCGATATCTGTTGGCAATACAGGACTATATATCTCTGGCAACTGGCATGTTGCTTTGAAACGCTTGGCGATCTGTCTTGGCAACGCTATACTATCTCTTGACTACGCTGCATGGACTATCTCTCTTGACAGGGTTGGCCTATCCTTCTTAGCAACGCTGAACTAACTCTCTTAGCAACGTCGGACTATCTCTATGACAATCATGGGCGATCTCCTTGGCAACGTTGGACTCTCTCTCTCTCATGAAATCTCTGGGCAATCTCCCATGGCAGCGTTGGGCGATCTCTCACGAAAATGCTGGGTGAGTTGTCATGACAACGCTGCGCGATCTCTCATGACAACGCTGCGCGATCTCTACAGACAGGCGTTGGCCAAGCTCTTGCCAGCAGCGCAGAGCATCATTTATCACGTGGACGTTTCTGGAAGCTGTTTCATCCGGTGCAACAGCAGCAATCACTCGGCTATTTTGGGCTATAATCAGCCGGCGCTATCAACGCGTCCATCTGACGCGGCGACGTGCTGACTTATTAACCGTAAAAATCATGACACCATCATCTCCCCAGATCTATCGGAGCAGAGCTGCTGCTGCGAATCGTCCGTCATCGCCTGTGCGCTGCTATTGTTGTCGGTCTTCATTTAAGCTGTTTGTGCGTCTGTTACTGCGGTCGCCATTACGAACAGGGCGGCGCAGTACGGCTAATGTTGCGAGTCTAACAATGCCCGCTGAACAAACACACGACCCTAATGCCGCCTCCGCCGCCGACGTTATTTCGATTCTGTTTACAGTACGGCTAATGTACGGAATTATACGGAAATGTGCGGAATTATACGGCGAAGGCTGATTCTGATTGACAGTGTTTTCTGGATAGGGAAAAATTACTTACCCTATATATATATATAAGGCATTGAAAAGCGGAGGCACGAAAAACACAAGAGCAGCGTGATGTGTAGACGGCATAGGACTTCGCCGCCTGCACATGTCAGCCTGTGTAATCAGTCATTGTGAACTAACGTGTAGGGTTTCAAGTAGGCGCAGCTTATGTAGCAACTGCCCACCGTTCTAAGAAGTGTCGCGCATTGGGTCTGTCCTCGAATAAGCTGGACACTATTCAATACGAGAACGCACAACTTTACTTAACCAATGCTAGCTAGTTATCCATGCAACTAACAGAGCGCAGGCTAAGTAGGCCTACTTCACCAAAGCGATGACTAAGCTGTGTTAAAATTCACTAAGAACAAACGCTTCATCAGTAAGTGAGTGGTGGTCTGGTGACTACAAGACACCAGTGGCGATCTACCGCACACGCGTAGACCCTGAGTTATACAGATCGCATGGATTCCACTATAATAGCATAATAAGCATGTTTTAATGCAGTAAACATTTAGGCTCACAGGGATTACCACGGGTGACCCATCTAGCTTTTGTGCATTGCTTTGCTAAATGATAGAACTCCATTCCTTAGTGACATTTGATAATAATAGGATGACTTCTAATAAGATGATTTATATAGCGCCATGGCGCATCCGATGCCGAAGAAAACGGCGCTGTATATGAATGTTCGAAAAGTTAACGACAGTAACATGATTGATACTGTACTTTACAAATATAGGTCTTGTGATTTGAATCTCTCTAGATATGACGCATTCTTCACGTGGTTAGAAAGACAGTTCCACGCTCGGATTTCACTATTATAATAGGTAATTTAGTGTCAGGAGGTCTTACAGATAAGATAAGCTATAATTATACAGAGTTCGTTGACTGTTTAAATCGAATCCTATTTTTGCAGCACGTGCCTCAGATTTCACTAAATAATATTGTAGATAAGACAGGTAATTTGTTGGTTCCCAAAACGGGCCATATAAAAATGTTCACACCCATACATGCATACATACATACATACATACATTAATACATACGGTATGAAAGGGTCTCACATAGCGGCGTTTGTCTTGGGATCCAACACTTGTAGATTAACGCCTACACTACAGTGATCAGCGGACCTTGTGCAAACTGTTGGTGCCTTTGCCTCAGTAGGCAGAATAATTGAACACTTATGTGAGTAGGACGACAAACGAACCTCTGCGTCTGACGCTTGGCCGTTTCTTGTTTAATGAGACAGGATCTGTGAGGTGAGCGTGGCCAGGTTCCTCCAACATTCCGCAAAGGCGTAAGATGCATTTTATGTAGGCTATGTATATATTCATGTATGTATGTATGTATATAATATATGTATGTATTGATGTATCTATGTAAGTATGTATCTGTGTATGTATGTATATGTATTCATGTATTTATGTAGGTATGTGTATAAGTATTCATTCATTCACTTCGAAAATTTATATAGCGCCCCTTCAAGAAGCGTACTCGGAGGCACTCCCAGCCCAACCACGGCGATATAAACTAGACTTGAACAGCTTGTGAAACAAAGGCTTATTACTGTGCACGTATGTATGTGTGTATGTATTTGTGTAGGCATGTATGTATGTATGTATGTATCAAAACATTTAATATACCTTAATTCCTTTAAGGTAACTCTCGCTGCATTCGGTTGCCTAAGCGGTGTTAAGTTCGCCTAAGAGCAATGCGAAGATAAAAGTCGCCGCTGGCGGACTCTCGTACACAAGTTGAGCGGAAGCAAAACAGTCCCAACCAAAGTTGACAGATGCTCAGAGTTTCTCGCTTGTGTTGTACAGGGATGTGGATTCTAATAACCAATCGAAGTCTGCATCATTCTGCTACATTCACTTTCTGACTTTTAAGTCTGCGCAGCGCAGGCATTCGTCAGTATCTGACCAGTTGTTTGCAAAATATTTCTATGTTGAACGGTACAGCACAACTTCAAAGGTTCATTAGCCGTTCCATCACTACTAATTCAGGCATTGCTCGGTCGCAGAGGGTGTATGGCCGTATGCGTCTGTTGCTCGACAGCGATCAAGCTGGAACCAGCTTACCTATTGTTAGGATGGCCAACTCAAAGTGACGGTCGGTTGGAAGCAGAGGACGAAGACCTATTATAGACAGGGTCAAAATTAATGGCGCAGTGTGTCCCAGCGTAAAGATATCCTGAACCGATGCTGGGGGTAGTGGGGGGTCACCTTCCATACAGAAAGCGCACTATTTATATAGCACCTGCACAGGAGTCTCCTTTGATAATACAGTGAAGCGGAATAGAACAGTGGACTGGAGTTCATTGGTCTTTTGATAGAAGAAGAAAGAGATGACATCACACAGATCGATGCTATCATTGAGAAACACGGGCAGCTAACCAGAATCTATAGACAGCTGTATTATTTCAAGACCAGACAGAATTATTTGCATTTATGCAGAGTAACTTAATGCACAGTTGTGTGATATTGTTATGCAATGCTATGTTGTCTTATGTCATGCTATGTCTCGATAATGTTATGCTATGTAGGCCTAACGCCATTCGATGCCACGGGATGCGATAAGGTGCGCTTGCGCCTATACACTGTAGGCCTATGTCGGCTTACTGTTAGCCGAACCGGACTGTGCTGTAATGTAAGTTTATGTAAATCTACGTTATTGTATTAGGACATAATATATATTCATTCATTCATTTCAGATATTTATATAGCGCCCCTTCAAGATTTCTACTCAGAGGCGCTCCCGACTACAGCGCGGACACTGAATCGGAGTTTCACGCCGAAGCGCATGAGCAATTGCGAGTGAAGGACTTGCCCAGGGTCCCTACGCGGCGGCTTGAGGTGGATTCGAACCCGCAACCCTCCGGCTGCAAGGCACCAAATATACCCCTTGAGGTGGATTCGAACCCGCAACCCTCCGGCTGCAAGGCACCGAACATACCTCTACACCACCGCGCCTCACAATATATATATATTTATATCAGTGATATCTTACTTCTCGAAATAATTCCTAATTCAGTTTTAATTCAGTCCTGTGTCCTTGAATTCTACTTCTAATTCTAATTTTACTTCGCAAATAATTTTACTTATCATTCCTATTTTAGTTCTCAATTAATTTTACTTCTTATTTTAGTTTTCCAAATAATTATTAATTTCAGTGCAGTAAAAAGTATTTTAACGTTACTACATGCACGTATAAGAAAATCTTTGTTCAATTTCAAGAACACTCTAATTTCTAGAGATTTTTCATGCGGTTTCTTCGTCCATCAGTCAAGATTCCACATAAAAACATTCTTTCCACAAAGGCCTGTTAGGCTGGAGCCGACAAAAGATCCTCTGCAATGGTGCAATTTTGCTACATACGAAGTTTCCCTTTCCTTCCAGGAAGCAAGAGGATTCCTAGTATCATTCTGCAATCTGCATGCCTTATGTCTGCCAAATAACGATACATCTGAGTTGTTACACAGTTTTGGTTGCTGCTGCTGCTGGACAATGTTGATGTTGTTTGTGACTTTAGTTTCATGTTGAGAAATTTAAATTTCTGCAGTGCAGGTGAAACTATGCTTTGACGTTTACAAGTAATCTCCTATTTTGGGGACCTACTAACAGCGACGCTGGCATATCTGCTGCATTGTTAGACTTACGTTTCACCCTTTACTTCATCTCAACTTAAGGGCCACAAGAAGTAAAATGATTTTACTTCTGAAAATAATTCATAATTTCATTCATAATTTCAGTTCTGCAAATAATTCATAATTTAATTCCTAATTTCGTTTTTGAAGCCAAAAGAATTCCTATTTTCATTTCTAATTTTCGTTAACGAAATCCTTTATTTTTACTTCTACTTTTAGTTTTCGTTAACGAAAATATAACTGATATACAGTAACATATATATATATATATATATTTATATTATATGCCTATAATGTAATAAAGCGCGGTTCATTTGCATACAGTAAATATCGCTTGATATAGTTAGTCCCTATTGAATAACTAGTAACAGCGAAAGTTGTGGGATTTGAATTGCCTCTGAAGTTCATCTTCACTGAGCCAATGTCTCTCGTTACTATTGCCGTCCCTGGTCCACCCTTCCTTCCATCCCAACTCCGTAGATGTACCCTGCCCTTAGCGGCGCCTATAGAACGTCTCTTGAGGCATGTCTCTTGCCATAAACTAAACCAGGGAGGACGCATAGAGAATAATATTATTGATGATCTAAGCTCTCTCTCTCTCTCTCTCTCTCTCTCTCTCTCTCTCTCTCTCTCTCTCTCTCTCTCTCTCTCTCACACACACACACACACACATTTACACACACACTTACACACCTACAGTCCTACACCTACACACACACACACAAACACACACACGAGCACGCGCACACACGCACAGATATACGCATGTACACACATACACACACGTAGGCTATTACATGTAAATAATAGAACCTTGACTGAAAAAGAATAGTTCAGATCAGAATAAGTTGAAGATTAATGGATTGAATGTTAATCGATTGATTTGAACTGTCCTGGATTTAATAGTAATGGAAGAAAATTAAATTACAGTAAATAGGAAATTCAAAGCATTTCCAGCTTCTCGATTACAGGAAACACTCGATCAAGCACAGTGGTCCTGTGACTTGGAATAATCTGCCTTGGGAGATACGTAGCTTGAAAACTTAGCTTCCTTCAAAAATGCTTTAAGAATGCACCTACTAACTAGCAATTGAAATGAATGTGAGCTGTACTAAATTCTTCTATCCTCGACTACGTGTACCTTTCAAATACCTGCTCTAAGTTTGCCTACCCTACTGATTATTCACTTAATTCTCCTCCTCCTGCTGATTGTTGTCTAATGATTAGGTATGTTGTTGTTAGTTAAGAATAGTTAGGAATAACATGAAATTGTTGTAGAACTCGGTTCAATGGTCTTTGTTTCTGATTAGAAATATACATCATGGTGTCTGACTCCACGTATCACTATAATATTTCGTTAAAAATTTTGTAACTTTTTGTTGTCAGCACTGGTAATTGTCATGTATAACTGATCCTATATCACTGCTTGGGGGTTCCTACCTAGCGGGACTCAGGTCCCTTTTGGATCTCCCTTTGTTTCTCTACCCAACTAATTTGTACCTACTTTTTAATAATTGTTTGTTTTCAATTGTGATGTTCTCAAAGACTGTAACTAAAATTGAGAAACAATAAAGAACGATTTGATTTGATTTGATTCGATTCGTTCTTTCGACGATACATGACCCGATGTATAGGACGTTTCCTTCATTCAGATCATCTAATTAATTCTTAGCAACTAATAATGTCTTTGTCCGAGTTGGCTGTATATGTACTTTATCTGGCGCCAGTGTTTTGATATCTGTGTTTGTCGAGTCTGAAGCGCCTCTTCACATGTCTGCTGATCCAGTTACTGGAAAACTAGATCCTGAACTCAGTTGGTCAAATTAAGTAAATATCATCACTCGTTCTGAGAAGTTCAGTCATAGGCTAAGTGGGTATTTTTCGCTGAAACACACGCACAACAGCAGTCCAATAATTACTGGATGAATTTGACGTTCCAAATTAAAGTAAAACAAGACAATGTAATACAAAGGAAAATTTATAGCGCGCTTTAACAATACAGGTCTTGCACGAAAGCGCGTTTCGCTACACTCCTAGTCATAGTGCAATGCGAATAGATGAGTTTTTAATTTTGTCTTAAATTGAACAACAGATGTGCACTTGCGAACTAAAATTGGAAGACTGTTACATTCTAAGGGGCCGTTCACATATTATATAACGCTCAAGGGGTAGGTGGGTGGGTTCCTGTTTTGTTAGCGTTATAGGTTTATGGTGGGTGGGGTAGGTTCAAGGTTTCGTTATATAACAAACTTTTTCAGCTTATGCTATTTTGCTTGTTTGTCTGACCATTGGACTTTCACTGTAATATTTTAATAAATATTCTACATTACTAATTGTGTTTTAGTTACTTACTCACTCAGTGCTTTGCATAATATGGGATGTGGCTAGCTGGTAGGTAGCAGCGCTCTATTTCAAACTATTCGAGGGTGGCCATATTGTTCATTTAGGACGCATTCTCGATGAACTACAGCTGCCATGGGACTGACTGGACTAATTATATTCTATAAATTGTAAAGTGTTTTAATATGGTTTGAAAACTTTTAAATGTCTGCTACACTTCTTCATGCTGTATTAGTTAGCTTTATTAATGCATCTTGCATTTCTAGTATTAAACGATTAATTTGCTAATTTGCATTAGTCTAGTAACTACATTTAATACAGTAGGCCTACAAACTTTTAACATAATCCACTCACTATTAAAGTGCTATTAACTAACATTGTATTGTTATAAATCCTCGACAATATCAACTTGACAGTATGATAATAATAATAATGAAAGTTTCCAGTTGTGTAATACAATAAGGTCCACTGTATGTCTTTGAATGTGCTTATAGACTGGGGGGTAGGAAGCATATCTGTTATATAATATAGGGGTGGGGGGGTCACAGCTGCTGTTATGTAACGTTATTAGGGGTGGGGGGTAGGCAAAAATTGAGATTTTTTGCGTTATATAATATGTGAACGGCCCCTAAGGGTGCTGAGACAGATGTAGGGTCTAAACTATGGCAAGGTAAATTAAAGCATGGTAATTTAAAACAAGGCGACTTAGAAGAAGAACAGAAGAGCAGTCCTTTAAGCTAGCCCTGAGGCCCCCATGGGTACGAAGTGTTAGCGACTTCATTTTCTTAGCCTCGGCATATGAGGGCGGGTGGCCAATCTTCTCCCTCGCCGTCTCATCTTCCCACCGACAGTGTACGGTCAGTGTACTCATCATAGCTGAGTTGGCTAGGGTGCCGGTGGTAAATTCAGATAAAGAGGTAAATTAAAGCCATATAAATAATTAGGGCAACGTAAATTAAAGTAAAGCGAGGTAAATTAGGACAAGGTAAAATAAAACAAAGCAAATTAGAGTAAGGTATATTTAAGCAAGGTAAGTAAGTCAAAGTAATTTAAGGCAAGGTAAATAAAAGGCAAGGTAAATCAAAGGCAAGGGAAATTAGTGCAAGATGAAGTAACGCAAGATAAAGCCATCGCTCATTTATTACGTGCTTCTGTTGACAATAGTCTTGAGAGCCGTAGTTTTACGATTGCTGAATAATTCAGTTGAAGTGCCAACAGAGCAGCAATTCGAGTACGTCGCGATAACCATAAACATATCTCTCAGCTAAGCAGTATATATTATGCTGGTCAAATTGTTTAACGGCACACTTACTACGGTCACTGAGTTGAAATCGCTGTTGTGGCTACCATTGTAATTGTAACTGTAACTGTAATTAGGCATTTATATAGCGCCATTCAAAGAGTAAAAAACATATTAAGACGATATATGAAGTTAAATATCGCTATGGACTAGAATATTGCATCAGTTATTGCATCAGCGCTCGTGAATAAGCTGGTGATCTATGCTTAGCTGTAAAGTAACGTTTTAGAAATTTGGAGTGTATGATTACGATTATGATCAGTTAGCAGAACAATGCACAGTTAACTAGAAGAGTCACCACTGACGGGTCCACGCACACACGTGGAACCAACTAACGCATTCTCACAGACAGTTGACAGATGGAATGGATGTTCATGGTCCCTGGGCCAAGTTGTGTTGATAGGTATCATTATAAACAAATTGCTTGGTGCTGGTTGTGAAAGGGTGTGTGTTTGCATCGCGGTGTTTATGACAAGTTGGATTTGCGTTAGTTCGCTTTCCAATCAGTTCTACAGAGCTAATACGTTGTAATGAAATGTAATGGCATGTGTGTGTATGTTTGTGTGTGTGTGTGTGTGTGTGTATGTGTAGCAGCTGCACGCGTTGTCTGACGCTTCAGCTATATGATCTGATGACATACTTTAAGGTTACGCACTGTAAATACAGTATAATTATAATACAATTCCTCTTCAGGTTCTCTGCCTCCTAGGCAGGTTCAAATGCCATTTTCACTCCTCTCGCTGTTGAGTCTCTTCTTTGCGCTTTCCGTATCCATCTGTCATCATCCAATCCAGCATCATCTGTCTTGGTCTTCCTCTTGTCCGCCTCCACTCCATTTTCTTTCAATGATCTTTCTTAGCAGTGAGTCTCCTCTCAGCGTGTGTCCGCCCCATTTCCTTTGTCTCTCTCTTATTGTGCGTATCAGGGATCTTTCTTCTCCAATCCTTCCCATCACTTCTTCATTTGTTTTATTATCCGTCCAGCTGATTTTTCAGTTCTTCTCTATGTCCACATTTTGAAAACCTCTAGTTTTCTTATGTCCTCTTTTCTCATGGTCCATGTCTATGCTCCGCACAGCACCACACTCCATATCAGTGTCTTTTCTTCAATTTCCTGTTTAGTTTTCCTCTCAGTAGTTATCTCCGTCTGTTGTGATCTTACTCCCTATATGTAGCAGAAATGTTCCATCTGTTCTATTTCTTAAAATGACGTAATTTTAATGATGCAATTATATTTTCATATCCTCAATCAACACGATCGAGGATACGTGTTGATCGAGAATTGTTTCTCTTCTGATGTTAATCGAACACTGAATTTCGTTCACAAATCTTTGTGTTGGAAGAGGCACATAGGTCGTCATGACCTCTCTCTCAATAACTCTTGACCCCACTGTAATTATTCTCTGAATCTGCAACTCCATTTTACATTTGAATAGACTATAAATCTCTTCATTCACAGTTTACTTACTAACAATACGCATAAGAACGAAGCTGAATCCTTATCTCTTACTTGGGCAACGTCAACCTTTGAGGATTACCGAAGTCATTAGGTGCGCATCCGTGTGCGAAAATATCAAAACGATTTTTGCTAAGGGGTTTTCCGGATTACGCTTCGTCGTTTGAGTATCGACTTCTGTTGTGCTGAAGGTTTATATCTGTCTGGCAACCATTCTGTTCGATTGTGGTTCGTGTTTTACACAGGGCGAAACCCTAGAGAAGACCACATGAGGTTCTTTAGTATTCTGTTTAGGAGACGTGGCGCGATTCCCAAGGTCAACAGGGACGGCAGTAGACACATCCTCCCTAGGCGGTATACAGCCAACGACAATTCTGAAGGCTGGTCGTCATCTGCCTGGCCGCTGGAGTCAGGATCTGAGGGTTCAAACGAAAGAGTATCCATCGTATGCCTTGGTCAGTATTCTAATTATGGCCATCCAGGAAGAAGTGATTGACCAAGTCCTAGTCAATACCAGTTGGAGACCACTTGCAAGATGGCAGAAATACGGAGTCTGAAGTAAATTACAGTGCGGTAGCAGCGGTACTATCCAGGCGCAGGCTGGAAATTAAATCAGAAATAGAAGACCACCGTTGAATCACCCGATTCAGCATAAGCAGGCGGATGTTAACTAGTCTGATGTTGCCAGCATATAGTGAAGCAATCGTTTGCAAATAAATGTAGGAACTGAGCAACTAGACAGGCGGAACATTGCTTCCGTTTCAGTTCACATACATTGACAATAACCAATGTATCATTGTGGCCATTATTAATGCGCAGCTGTGCATTTAGTAACTTTCTGTGAGAACAATAAAAATTCTATACTAGATTGGACTACATTCGATTAGATTATTTTAGAATCGATTAGATTTGGTTTTATTAGACAATTGGTTAGATTTTACGAGATCAGATCAGATGCTAGTTTTCTTTATGCGTTGCATGATCCCTTGTGGACCGCATATCTTTTGATGTCTGCTTTAGCTGTCGTTGACTGTCAGGGCATTCAGGGGGTTACCGAACGCCGGCTGTATAAAAATGTCCAAATGTCTCCTTCTTCAATCACCGTTTGATTAATGGGGAAAAAATTAATGCCAATTGATCCTCGGCTCAGACAGAAGTCAGACGGATGCAAGAGTCACCGCTTTCTCGATGCAAGGAGTCTGTGCAGATGGGATATGTTATTGGGTTATAGCGCCGTTGCTTTGAAGCCTGGTAATGAGAAAGGCGGTTGTTCACAGCGTCAAGTGAGTGAGTGAGTGAGTGAGTGAATGAGTGAGTGAGTGAGTGAATGAATGAGTGAGTGAGTGATGTGTGAGGAGTGAGTGCGTGAGTGTGAGTGTGAATGAGTGAGGTAGTGACGTAATTAGTAAGTGTGTGAATGAGTGTGTGCGTGCATGTGAATGAGTGCGGTAGTAATTGAGGAGTGAGTGCGTGCCTACGTGCGTGCGTGCGCGAGTGAGATATTGAGGTAATGAGTGAGTGTGTGAGTGAATGAGTGAGCGTGTGAGTGAGTGAGTGAGCAAACGAACGAGCGAGTGAGTAAGTAATGGTGGTCAACAGACACGAAGATACAAGTAGACATCGAAACAGAAGCAAACAAACTCTGACGTGTTGGCAAAGATGACGTCATCCGATTAGAGATGGCGTTTCCGACAGAGACAGCCATAAATCGAGAGGCGGACATGTAAGCAAACAATGAGCCGGACATAGAAATGGATGCAAAACACGGAATGGAAACAAAAGAGACACTTAGACGTATAAACAAAGCGACAGAAAAGGCTCTTTCGTGCCTGTGTATAAATTGATCTTGCAAAAGTCACTGACCGACTTTTCCAGATGGAACTAAAGCATCATGTCATGAAATGACGTCGCAACCCATTTGTAATACCAGCTCAACAACATTGAATTAAACCTACATGGTTCATCTGAACTAATTTCTTGTGTTTTAATTTCTAAAGTTAGTTCTAAAAATGTTTCTTGATTATTTTTCTAAATGTAAATGTTTGATTCAACGCCCTTACGTTGACCTACTTTGTCTTAATGAGAGTGTGTTTTATTTCTTATCTTGCCCGTTATTGTATTGTATTGTATTTATTAATTTATATAGCGCCGCTCACAGCAGTGGCCATTCAGTAGCGCTCCCAGTGCGTGATCTCCTAGAGAAGAAGAAGGTTTTGAGAAGGGAGAAGGCTGTAGGAAGAGACCTAGAAGGAATGGTTACACGTAGAGATGAGGGAAGGGCATTCCATAGGGAGGGCCCAATAGTGGCAAAAGATCTAGTTTGAGCCATAGTGGTCTTAACTCGTAGAGAATTATAGTTATAATAATTATCGGCTTGTCCGAATGTGTTCTCAGCCGGCCTCTGTCTTCATATTCGAGAAGAAGATTGCTGACAAGATCCACAAGCCGAGGCGGAGAGACATTGTCTCCGAAATTCTTCGCAAGGATGTCCGGCTTCTGTTTCGTCTCAAACATCCCAAGATTTTACGCGTCATACATCCCATCGAAGAATGCTAGTAAGTTACGCTTTATGAGCTAACGACGATCACCTACAAGTAGGCAATGCGCTCATAATTATTATAGCCGTGCTACAGTAAATATATCATATCATATCATGTATCATGCCATATTATATCATATCATATATCATATATCATATAATATCATATCATAATAATATCATATCATTTATATAACATATTATAATAATATCTTATCATATATCATGTCATATCATTTCATATCGTATAATATCGTATCGTATCGTATCGTATCGTATCGTATCGTATCGTATCGTATCGTATCGTATCGTATCGTATCGTATCGTATCGTATCGTATCGTATCGTATCAGATCAGATCAGATCAGATCAGATCAGATCAGATCAGATCAGATCAGATCAGATCAGATCAGATCAGATCAGATCAGATCAGATCAGATCAGATCAGATCAGATCAGATCAGATCAGATCAGATCAGATCAGATCAGATCAGATCAGATCAGATCACATCATATCATCACATCACATCACATCACATCACATCACATCACATCACATCACATCACATCACATCACATCACATCACATCACATCACATCACATCACATCACATCACATCACATCACATCACATCACATCACATCACATCACATCACATCACATCACATCATCACATCACATCACATCATTCACATCACATCACATCACATCACATCACATCACATCACATCACATCACATCACATCACATCACATCACATCACATCACATCACATCACATCACATCACATCACATCACATCACATCACATCACATCACATCACATCACATCACATCACATCACATCACATCACATCACATCACATCACATCACATCACATCACATCACATCACATCACATCACATCACATCACATCACATCACATCACATCACATCACATCACATCACATCACATCATCACATCACATCAACATCACATCACATCACATCACATCACATCACATCACATCACATCACATCACATCACATCACATCACATCACATCACATCACATCACATCACATCACATCACATCACATCACATCACATCACATCACATCACATCATCACATCACATCACATCACATCACATCACATCACATCACATCACATCACATCACATCACATCACATCACATCACATCACATCACATCACATCACATCACATCACATCACATCACATCACATCACATCACATCACATCACATCACATCACATCACATCACATCACATCACATCAACATCACATCACATCACATCACATCACATCACATCACATCACATCACATCACATCACATCACATCACATCACATCACATCACATCACATCACATCACATCACATCACATCACATCACATCACATCACATCACATCACATCACATCACATCACATCACATCACATCACATCACATCACATCACATCACATCACATCACATCACATCACATCACATCACATCACATCACATCACATCACATCACATCACATCACATCACATCACATCACATCACATCACATCACATCACATCACATCACTCACATCACATCACATCACATCACATCACATCACATCACATCACATCACATCACATCACATCACATCACATCACATCACATCACATCACATCATCATTATCACATCACATCACACACATACTTAGGCCAGGCCAGGCCAGGCCAGGCCAGGCCAGGCCAGGCCAGGCCAGGCCAGGCCAGGCCAGGGATCAGGCCAGGCCAGGCCAGGCCAGGCCAGGCCAGGCCAGGCCAGGCCAGGCCAGGCCAGGCCAGGCCAGGCCAGGCCAGGCCAGGCCAGGCCAGGCCAGGCCAGGCCAGGCCAGGCCAGGCCATGCCAGGCCATGACCAGGCCAAGAGTCCATCATGCCATGCCATTCTTTTGTGCCATGCCATGCCATGTTGCCATGCCATGCATGCCATGCCATGCCATGCCATGCCATGCCATGCCATGCCATGCCATGCCATGCCAAAGCCATGCCATGCCATGTTATGCCATGTTGCCATGCCATGCCATGCCATGTTTTGCCATGCCATGCCATGCCATGCCATTGCCATGCCATGCCATGCCATGCCATGCCATGCCATTCCATGCCATGCCATACCATGCCATGCCATGCCATGCCATGCCATGCCATGCCATGCCATGCCATGCCATGCCATGCCATGCCATGCCATGCCATGCCATGTGCCATGCCATGCCATGCCATGCCATTGCCATGCCATGTCATGTCATGTCATGTCATGTCATGTCATGTCATGTCATGTCATGTCGTCATATCATATCATGTCATAATAATATCATATCATATATCATGCTATATCATATATCACATCATATAATCATTATGTCATATCATATCACATATCATATATCATATCATATCACATATCACATCATATATCATATAATAATATCATATCATGTCATATTATATATGAACTGTAGCACCGTATTAATGAGTTAGTATTTCAACTCTTGTCCGGGCTTCAAGTTCCAATTCTTCAAATTGACAATTTGTTGCTAAGAAACAAGAAATTAATAAATTAGTTTATTAGACAGGAGTGTTTGCCCTTCAGCCAAAATATCCTTCAGACCCAGAACCAGGTCTCTGACGACTACTGAGGTGAAAAATAATTAAATATAACCTCACTTTACCTTACCTGTATATTCTACCATGTTTCTTCTGGTTTATTGCATTTGGAACTACATGTACCTGCTATGACAAAAAGAGTCTCAAGCCGGATTCTTTTGTAATTTCTTTACATTTTTATATAATGAAAGTGCATTTAGTTAAGTTTTACATGAGTTTAATTCGTATAAATATTCCATGCAATTCCGGATATACTATTAGGTCGACTGTATAATTTAAAATTCTGTTTATAATGTGACTATCGATATATTCTTAGCAATCAGAAATCCTCAAATAAAACCGCCTCATTCGCGAACAACCGGAATAATAATAATAAATAATAATAATAATAATAATAATAATAATAATGCTCTTTTGAGCAGCACAATGGGGACGAGAACCTTTAACACAGTTATATAGTTTCTTAGAGCCTGAGGGATCATTTTTACCTCGGGACAAAATAATAATAATAATAATAATAATAATAATAACAAGTTAAATTTGTTTACATGGGTATAATAATTATGCCTTCATTATCCTGGAGATATAGTTACCAAAATTTGACGCAAAAATTAAGACTTTCCCTAACCTCCCTCACTACGATTAAAAAGCAACGAAGTCATTAAATTTAGCCTATAAGTGGCAGAAATGTCATATATGTATGTGAAGTGTATAGATTAGTATGAGTTTCACCGAAATATAATTATAGTAATAGAAAGTAATTATATAGTAAGTCAATAAGCGTGATTGTAGCCTAAAATAGATTTTCACTCGATCTGGAAAATTGTATGGTACAGATTAAAGATTCAATTTGCAAAGCGGGCCACTTAGTTCAATGTAGACGTAGACAATAGTAGGCTATGCCTTAATTAATTAGCATTTAATTATGATCACGTATAGTTGTAAGAAACAGCGTATAAATGAGAGTATTATCATCATGAATTACATCTGTGCAATGGTCTGTGTTGTCATTTCATTCGCAGTGACAGCCTTTCGTTCGCTGTTGAACCGGTTCTGGCTAGTTTGGCCAATCTCCTTGGAAACCACGAGAGACTTCCGAGCAGCATACCACCGGAGATCAAAGTAATTACATTCAAATGACAATCATTACTCGTGATTACTTGTGGCTAAGACAAAAACGAAGAAAGGTACCCTGAATTCTCAGCTCGTTATTTAGCAATGTAGCTATAATAGTAGTACAGAATAGTAGCACAAGGCACGCTAAGTCACGATATTAGAAAATTTATGGGATTTTAAGTAAGCTGTAGGAGATGGCGGCATTCCACCATTTTCAAGAGCGGTATCGAAAGTAATTACAGATGATGTTGCCATAGTAACTGGGTTGATGTTGGCAACATATAGGTGACAGATAGCAGTGGCACAAGGTCACATCTGTGAGAGACGATCGCTTGATAAATGATCCCTGCAAAAGGAATGACAAGCATTACATACATTCTCTACACTTTGAATCCATGATCAAAACCCAGTGTCCTATTAACACTCAAAGGCCAGTCTGTTCTGTTCAGAGTGTAATCCAGTCACGCAACCCTGTGCACAAGATGTTAACCCATGTCCATCTCACACAATTCAAAGTCTCTGTGTGTCTCTCTCTCTCTTTCTTTCTCAATCAGATCATCCTCTGTGTGTCTCTCTGTCTCACTCTCACATTTGATTCCATTCCATTCTCAATCAATTTCGTCCAATATCATGCGATCTCGTTCTATCTAATTACTTCGAAGGGAAAAGAAGAGAAAAGGGTACGTTAAAAAACGTACGTATGTGTATGGTACTAGAGCTTTGAGTATGTGTTTCTAGGCCTATATGTCATCTACCTAGTGTTAGGAGGACTTTTACAAATGTTATTCTGATAGGTGTTGTTTATATTCTGAGGCTAGCCATTTGGTCTGTGGAAAATACATGAGTGATTTACATTGTTCTCAGTCTCATCTCATTTCCAAACATTTTCTCAAGCTCAACTTGATTCATACTAATACTTATACTTTCTATGCACATCAGTCTGCTATCCATTTTGCACATATTATAACAACGTTATAATGATAAATATTATCCATAGTGAAGAAACAAAAATAATGTATGCAATATAATACAGCGCAATATTAACATCAAAACTAATGTAATAGTCATCATAAATATAATGAATAATTCTTGTGTAAAAATGACACCTATCAATCACAGTGGCATACCTGTTCGGTTTGCACAACGCATTGATGTAGGTTGGTAAGAATGGGAAAAGCCAAGGTCCTACGGGACACGGTTACCATAGCAACCGATTAAAACATTGCCGACTAATAACTGGCTGAAGAAGCCAATGGCTGGAAAAGGAAAAGGAGCTTTTGCTATTCCTATCGGAGAAAAATGCAAAAGACCTTGCCGTCGCTGCCGACCATTCGCCATATCTACATACATCTACATACATACATACAAATATACGCACGCACAATACGTTGGCTATATATATACTGCATATATATATACACACGTGAATACAGATTAGTCGAGCGTTTGCGTGCATCGCAGGAAATATATTGGTTTACATTATACGTCGTGAAAGCCGAACTCCAACATAAAGCATGTAGTCCGTAAAAACTACAGGCTTGCATTTATACGCGTATGAATTAGAAATAATATTTCTGGATGTGGGGTTAAACATGCAGTATTTAACCGCAGTATTTGACTGCATGTGTACATCCACATAATTAGGCTATATTATTTCTAATCCATACGTGTATGAATTCAGGTCTGTAGTTTTAGGGCCTGCGTGTCTCATGTTGGAGCTTGGCTTTGTTTAACTACCGTGTATTTAAAGGACGCGGTGGTGTAGCGGTATGTTCTGTGCCTTGTAACCGGAGGGTCGCAGGTTCGAATCTACATCAAGCCACTGCGTAGCGACCGTGGACAAGTTGTTCACGCATAATTGTCTGTGAGGCAACGGGAAATCACCTCACCCATCTCATCCCCAGGTGGCATAATAAGCCAATGGACCTGCCCTCGGGCTGAGAACTCATCACCACCACCACCACCACATCACCACATCACCACCACCACCACCACCACCACCACCATTCCCGGTCATCATTATCATCATCATCATAGAATAGAGAAACCCGATTGCAGTTACATGTATATGCGGATGTACACACGAGCGCCTCTGATTGCTGTGCACTGCGAGAAGCGCTATATAAATTGATGGATACAATACAATCTATAGGCATACACTGTGAACGAAAACATAACGAATGCTGTACTTATTGTTCAATTAGCTACCTAAATTCATTGTGGTAAACTTCAATAACACTTAAACAAAACAACTGTTTCAATCGTGATTGTAACCATTCAACTAAAATTCTTCTACTTTGTATTCAACTTTAATAATTCTCACTTAGTCATTGCACTTACTTGCAAGGGTACATTTTCCGTTCACTACGTATGTGCTTATACGTGTACTGTATATTTATATATATACCGAGTGAATGGGTAAGGCGACTCTGATGCGGATATGCGTGGGTGTTTCATAGGTATATAGCTACTTACATCTGCACTGTATATTTATGGACGGAATGGATGCGTCCGTCCGTCCGTCCGTCCGTATAGATGTGGATTGTGTTGTTGGTAAGAAAGGAAGCCACAGTCAGGCAGAGATAATCATTGACAGAAAGCGAAGAACATTTCTCTCGTTCTTTCGTTCTATTAATAGAGAACAATGGCCGACCGATGTTGAAGCGGTTCTCATACCAACAGCGCACCAACAATTGGCCGCCTATATAAATAGGAAAAATAAAAGCATCGAGCCGCGTAAGCCTCGCCTTTGTCTTGCATATGGTCCAAAGCATAAATTGTTACGTTAGCATGAAAACAGTCACTTTATATTTGATTGTAAAATAGAATAAAAGATAAGTGTACGAGATTCTGAATATTGCACATATCAACTGTGTTCCAAACGTCTTAAAGTCCAAATTGGTGAATTATATTGAAAATAAAATGTGCATAGTTTTCATTTGGATACGATAATTTTATATAAAGATAAATGAAGGTAAACAGTGAAATAAAACTACGTTAACGTTGAATTATTTGATATTTTCATATACATGTATATATGTGTGATTATTTGATACGAGTTATTTACAAATGCTCTCTTGAATGATGGCCTCAAAAGAAGATTTGCAGATGAAAGTCTACTTATTAACTCACACTCTCTTTACTGGAGTTTTTAAGATCAAATGTGCACATCAAAACTTAACTTTATTTAAATTAACTTATTTACAGACAGTCTGAATTGATGTCCTAAAAACAAAATCTGCATATTAAAAATGATATATCTTCAGACACTATGAATTGGTGCATTTGAAGTTTGACTTATTCAATGACACTTTTTGAATGGTGTCTTGAAGACAAAGTGTTCAGATTGCAAATGATTGACTATAGCCGATTATATCTGTAGTGAAAACTTCATCAAGCCAAGCATCGTGAACTATTTGAAAAAGATGACATTGGTTGGCTACTGAGAGTCTATCACACAAGACAGATTCCAAGCTGGGACTGTCTTGGTGTATTGAAGCGGTAACTGGAAAAAGACAAGAAAAGCAACCAATGATATAATGGCGCATTGATTTATGCTAGAAGGATCTTCCGGTCTTCAACTATTGCCTGCCTGGGTCAGGCAATAGTTTTATTTTCAATATAATTCAAATGAATTTGTCCAAGTCTATTTTACGCTCCAGGATTTGAACCCGGGGGATGCGTCAGTAATTGGCTACATTTTGCTTTTCCAGCCCACGATCGGATTCTTTCATTTTCTTTCATGTAGCGAAGGTCAGAGACGAAGACATAGATATAGAAGCCCAGTTACGAAGACTTAGAGAAAAAAGAATAAAGCACAAAACAAGGATTACACGAATTCAGGAACCGAGGAGGAAGAGCTACATGTTGTCTATCCAGCCTAAATCGATCCATTTAATTTATAATTTATAGAGAAATCGGAGACACAGAGGCTCAGAGGCAGAGATAAACAACCAAACCATCCGACAAGCAATCAGAAATACACAGGACTAAATAAGCATGACTTCGTGGGCACCGTGACACCGTGCTAACTAAATCTGGCTACTTGTACACCATGGACATCGTGCTAAATAAAAGTGTTTACTTGGACACCGTGGACACCGTGCTAAATAAAAGTGTTTACTTAGACACCGTGGACACCGTGCTAAATAAGTGGACACGTGGACACCGTGCTAAATAAGTGGACACCGTGGACACCGTGCTAAATAAGTGGACACCGTGGACACCGTGCTAAATAAGTGGACACCGTGGACACCGTGCTAAATAAGTGTGGCTACTTTGACACCGTGGACACCTTGCTAAATGAATATGGCTACATAGACACCGTGGACACCGTGCTAAATAAATATGGCTACACAGACACCTTGGACACCGTGCTAAATAAGTGGACACCGTGCTAAATAAATATGACTACATAGACACTGTGGACATCGTGCTAAATAAATGTGGATACTTTTGCACCGCGCTACATAAATGTGATTGCTTGGACGTCGTGGACACCGTGCTAAATAAATGTGGTTGCTTGGACGTCGTGGACACCGTGCTAAATAAATGTGGTTGCTTGGACGTCGTGGACACCGTGCTAAATAAATGTGGTTGCTTGGACGTCGTGGACACCGTGCTAAATAAATGTGTCTACTTGGACGCCGTGCTAAATATACGTGACTGCTTTCATGGAGACTTATTGGACGGACAGAAACGAGTCCGTACTTCATAAACGTTGGCTATTTATAGACGGACCTCTAGTGAGATAAATGGTCGATTAATTTAGTCTGGAAACGGCGTTTCCGGGCGGCAGCGGAAGCTGACACGGATTGGTCAGAGCACGAGCCATTAAGCAGCGCCACCAACCGTCGGCTTCAACACACGTGTCGATCCTGGCAATCGATGAACTTTGCGAACCTGTTAATCTATTATTATCTAGAGTGGCATGACGTCACTGTGTTATCTACTATTCGTTTATTAGACAAACTCGTTGACACAAACGCAACAAGGTACAAAGAACAGCAGTTTAGAGATGAAAAATAGTCAAATGGCTAGGAGGCTAGGATAAGCAAAAAGGATAAAAGCATAAAATTGCTAAATTGTTCAGCGTAGGCCCTAAGTTGCTGTAACGCAAGAACTTAGGCTACTCTGAATTTAATATCACTTGGAATTTTATTAATTTGTCATCATAGCCTATATAGACCTATAAATAGTTTTATTCTTATACAATATATCAAGTTAAGTTTTACTTTATTTCAATGTTCAGTTGATAAATTATCTGTTTCCTTATTAATAATGATAGATTAAATCATGCTTGTTATTCCCGCGTGTAGCCTAATCTTCCACTTTCGAAAAGTGGGTTCGAAGCACAGCTTATCCACCGGTGCTTACTAATTAGCCTACTGCATGAAAATATGCATGGCGATATCGCTTTAAGTCGACGTCGCAGCTTTTCCATGCGTCATTACCGGATAGAAAAGGTCACGTGATATACTAGCCTGACTTTGAATAATCTTGGTTCTCGAATGACTCTTCCTTCCAAGTTTCGAGTAGGCTATTTTCGGCACTTTTCCTACGGGATGTGACAACAAAATCTCATTTTCTCTGGACGGCGTTTACGCATATTCTGACGTCATGAGTCTACTCTTATCTAGCCTGGGATTCGTCGTCGGCATAATGTAATGAGAGCGGAAGCGGAAGGGGACTTTGCCGAAGGGCATTGTGGTTAATCTCGGTCGCCGTTGTCGTCTTATTCTGTGTGGAACGACTGGACCTTTGGAGGGCGTGTGATGGGGAATGACATTCGCAAGTGGGTGGACACTCGAAGAAAATGTCAAAATCATTGCAAGGCGCTCGAAGATATTGGCATCGAGCATTCCTCATCAGGGAAACATCGCCAGCAGCACTGACATTTCCCTCTCCAATCACCAAGAAGCTAACAGCGGACAGCTGAGGTAAGTAAGTACTCGGGCGGACATGTACGCATAGATGTCCGCTAATATCGACATGAGATGAAGGTCGAGGAAGAAGTTGACGTTAGTATAAGCTAAGAACACAGAAGAGGAGAAAAAACGTGGAAGAAGATTGAAATTGAGTACATCAAATGAAAGATGAAAATGACGATACTCATCATGACTGTTCAGGGATTACGTATAAGATCAACATAATAACCTTTTTATAAAAGGTGCGCTTTTAAACTGAACTGTGCGTACATTCGTTTAAAATTAAAATTAAAGCCAACGGGCGGATATGCAAATGAGTTATCTGAGTACTCTGTTATCGTTCTAAACTATTCAGTCCTTTCTATTGTAAATCTTTTCTCTCTCTCCCTCTCCCCCTCTATGCCCCTCTTTTTTCTTCTGTCTGTCTCTGTCTCTGTCTGTCTGTCTCTTCTCTCTCCGTTTCTTTTTCCAGTCTTGTTGCTTCTCTCTCTCTCTCTCTCTCTCTCTCTCTCTCTCTCTCTCTCTCTCTCTGTCTGCCTCTCTGTCTATTTCTATCTCTCTCTATGTTTCACTCTCTCAAACACACTCTCCATTTTCTATGTCGCTAGCCTGCTGATAAACATTTTGAGGGGACCCATATGAGATATATACATGAGTCAAATATGGAAACGTGAGTCCTAGACGAGCCCTATGGGCTTGACGGCAGGGTTTGCCTCTCGTGCTTTCTACTGTCTCTCTTGCTCTAACCCGTGCATATGCAGTATACCATGTGAAATAAACATGTCTAAATATATGAAAATCCTACGTGAAACAGATGCAAGCAGCATGAAAAGTATTTCTATAAAGAAACCACCACCGATATTGGATTTCTGGCCGAAGGCTGCGACAGCTTTATTATTCGGTCGCCATATAGAGTAAATAATCTGGTCGTCTGATTTCACATGCCCTCTGACTATCTGGACTCTTCGCTTAGGCGTTGATCGGAGGATCGCGATTTTCACTCAAGCGGCCGTCAGGTCAGGGACAACGTAGCGCTATAGAACTGCTGCCCAAAGTGACCGAGGCGCACAAAGATAGCTTACGGTATGACAAGTGCGTCCGGAAACGAGAAGCAAACGATATATTACGGTATATTTGTCGCCATTTGATAGACTTACGTCGTACATTAACGAGCATGTTTTGCAGTCATTAGACAATAGGGCAGTTGGTCTACTGTGGCTCAATATTTGTTATTCGTAATTGTAATTGTAAT
Source organism: Aporrectodea caliginosa (assembly GCA_020284085.1). Taxonomy (NCBI): domain Eukaryota; kingdom Metazoa; phylum Annelida; class Clitellata; order Crassiclitellata; family Lumbricidae; genus Aporrectodea; species Aporrectodea caliginosa. The sequence continues at coordinate 81,441 of JACEVL010000914.1, read as the reverse complement.
TGTAAATTTATATAGCGCCATTTCAAGAGAGACTCATCAGAGGCGCTCCGACATACACACATTAAAACCACGATCGAACAGAATCATCTTCAAGCACTTATTGTGGAAAAGAGCAGAGCACTGAGAGGCTCATGACACAAATGTTAAGCAACTTATTCCAGGAGGATGGACCGACCACAGCAAAATTTCTTTGTTGAACCGTGGAAGTTCGGGCTGGTGGAACAACCATAAATTGTCAACCAAGTTGCCTTGCGTCACAGAGCGGAGAAATCTGCGACCAGGCATGGAAGATACTGAGACACATACACTGTAGCTCCTTGAGCTAAGATGGAGCAGAGCCTGCTAGACAATTACGCATGAGCATCAAGATCTTAACCTCCATGCCCTTTGGCATTGGTTACCTTTGCAAATCCTCCCACATGAACCTGGATTATGACCAAATTTAGGAATGCTGCCGATCGGCCACGCAACAGCATTCAAAACTGATTGAAGCCGATTTATTCAGGAATGAGTTAGACCTTCATAAATGGCATTCATTCATTCATTCATATATAGCGCCCCTTCAAGAAACTACTCAGGAGCGCTCCCGGCCCAGCCACGACTAAAGAAAAAAGACTTGAGGGACTTGTAGAACCCTGTCAGATGGCTTACAAGTAAAAACGGAGCTTAAGTGGTAGGTCATTCCAAATGGAAGGGCCAACAACCGAGAAAGCACGGCGCTGCCTAATAGCCAAGCGAGTCAGTGGAACAAGGAACTCACCCCTCGTCGCAGAGCGAAGCACCCGACGCGCTGGAACATCAGACACTGGGCGGCAAAGATCACGCAAGTAAGATGGAGCGCAGCCAAGAACACAACGAGAAACAAGAGCAGCAATGCGATATGAGATACGCTGAGACACAGGAAGCCAATGCAACACATCACGCATGTATGCAGAGACAGGAGAGTATACTTAGGAAGCCGTCCAATAAGCCGAGCAGCCGAGCGTAGAACTCGATCTAGTCGCCCCAAAACACCAAGGGGAAGGCCAGCAAGTAGTGAGGAACAGTGGTCAATTCGACTAGTAACAAAGGCATGAACAAGGACCACAACTGCATCATGAGAGAGAGAGCGAGAGACCACTCGAAGCTGACGAAGCTGATAATAACAACTCCGTGCAATTGAGTTCACAATGTCATGAGATAAAGTAAGCATTGTCATAGTCAATCGTGGAGAATATGAATACATGCATCAGGGTTGTTGCTGATTGAGTTCTCAGTGAACGGCGTATAGAGCGAATCTGACGCAGGTGGTAAAAACACGTGCGACATACTGTGAGAAAGTCAATCCTCTCAATGGTCCAAAGTCACCCTCAGATCGCGCACAGTTGTTGAAAAGGAGATACTAGGATAGTGATGCTGCAGATTAAGCAAGTGGCGTTTGGAAAATTTGCTTACGACTACCAAGACAGATGAACTGGAATTTCCCAGAGTTCAAACGGAGACGGTTGGACAACATCTAGGCATGCACATTGAACTATAACTAGCATCGATATTTAAACTCAGTTCTTATTCCTCGGGTTTATCATTATGCAACAGCGTCATCTGATAGCCTCTTTGCTTGTATTGACAGTTTGTTGGGTGAACGAGCTCTTTAGGTTACTGGACCTAAATTTCGATATTGTCTTTCTGTGTCCGTATACGTTCTGCTTAGTCGCTTAAATGGTTTCCTTCTCAGCTTAAGACTGACCTTTGGAAACTGCTTATCCGCCATCTCTTTCTCCACGGAATGACCAGCGCTGTTGTATCGAAGCTGCTAAGTACTAATAGCAGGCTGACATTTCGTTTGTAGATATGTATGCTTGTATGTACTATGTATGTATATATGTATGTATGTATGCATAAATGTTTATATATGCATGAATGCATGAATGCATGAATAATTGAATATTATGTATATATGTATTGTTGCATAAAATATTCGAGTGTTATCAAGCATTATGTTTTAACTCGCTAAGTAGGAAATCGCCAAATCGCCTTAGTTTTACAATTCCCCAATTTATCTGCATTTGTCTCGTGTAATCTTATTGCATAGGTATCAAATTATCCATTCCAGCCAAAGAGATTAATTGTACTTCAGAAACAGTCGTCCACATCACTGCAAGTTTATCACTCTCCTCTTTCTGCTGAGCAATATTTTATTGATCTGCACATTCTGCAAACTAATAAGCCACACATTTGTGAATCTATAGAGTAGTAACGAGGATAATCAACTTTCCTTTTATTTCAGTGATTATATTCAAGCTTATTCTGAATGCCACGTGTTGGGTCAAGAGACAAGAACTATGGAAACTGCTCTGGTACAAATATACTTGGCTGTTTTCTGTTAAGTGTGGTGCAGCCCTTCTTCATAGAACATACTATTTCATGATGTTCGCTGATGACAAAATCTACTCTTAGTTATAAAATGCATTGCAGCCTATATGAACCAACTTCATCAGTTAAGTCATTTGCAAAATCAATGTTTCAGTTGGTTCTAAAATGTTTTCAACGTCAAGGTTATACCCCGCAGCCGATCGAGTCGGTCGATCATAAACTCGGCAAAGTCGAGTCGATCGAAAAATTGTCGACTCGATCGACTCGCCGATCGAGTCGATCGTGAACTCGGCCAAGTCGAGTCGATCGTTGTTTCCTCGACTCGACTCGACTCTGAGATATATTACTTATTATTTCTTCACAAAATGACAGATCTTATGATATAATGACGTAATTCTGTGTAAACACACAACTACCGTATGAACCTAATATGAAGTTCACTGCAAATAATGAACCTCTTCGCGCTTTCTTATTAGTGGAAGTCATATAGGCCTAGATAGCCTACGTTCTTTCACAGTTTACCTATAATAGATAGATATTACACGTCCTCGATCTACTGCCGTCTTATTTGTTGAGCTGGTACTAATTTAGGCCTATGTACCGTACCGTAGGAAATTCCATTGTAGCCTAGCTGATCAAGTCGACAGTTTTAGCGAGGCTTAATCCTTAGGCTACAAGTCAACCAGAGGCAGACACGATGTCATTATAATACCTGAACTGTTACTTACCAGTTCAATTACATGCAGTTGATGCTTTGGTCCATTAGACACCAGAGCTATAGAAGTTATAACTGCAATTACAGTTGTTAATAGAACTGTTATAACCATTGACAGTTTGAGGAAGAGCGTGCAATTGAAATACTGAGTAATTTAGATACTGCATTATAAGAATGCAACGGTCGTCAGCAAGTTTGGCGAAGAGACTACAGTCCAAGTCGACGAAGTCGATCGAGTCGATCGTCGGCCGAGCCAAGTCGATCGCATACACTCGACTCGATCGACTGCGGGGTATAGTCAAGGTCCAGTTAGGCTTTCTTAAATTGTCCATTCGCCATCATGCATTTGTACTATGCTATAAGCGGCTCCTTTAAGCGGAAGTTTTGTATCCTTTCTGGTCTGCATTTTGTAACCCATGGCAGAGATATTTTGTATATTGCTATTACGATGTCATTATCGAGATTGAATAAATAAGCGAGTGAATCAATGAAAGTATTTATATATGTATAAATGAATGTATTTATATATGCACATTTGCATAAATGAATGTATGTATTTTCTTCTAGATATTGACCTGATAACGACTTGGTTTTGGTACGCCATCAATTGATGCCTTGTGCATTATAAATCGGCGCATTAGGAGTCATAAAAGCCTTTGATGTGTAGAGTTGTGTGATAAACATTGTTTCGATAGCTTCTATATTGCTTGTTTTATATGGTTTGTTTTATTTTTCTTTGATATCTTCTCTAGGACAACAGTTTCCTGGAGACGGAAATAAAGTGCGGACTTCTGGGAGTAAGTACTGTAATACTAATGAAGACAGATTGCACTGCTATGTTAAACAGTGTTATAGAAAAATCCTGTGCTAGTAGCCACGATGCAGTTAGCATTGGATACAGTAAGGGTAACTTTCCCTTACTCAGGCCGTAGACACTGGGACGAATTATTTCCAGATTTTGTATTTCTCTTGCCCAAAAGTCCTCCCTGACTGTATCCAAAAGAAATTAAACATCTGGAAATAATACATCCCAGTGACTATGGCCTGAGCAAGGGGTAGTTACCCTTGCAAATCACAGCTCGACTGACTACAGTGTAATAGGTTAACAAGGACTAAAACGCGATACAATGCTTTTGATGCAATAATACAATTTATGTTTTCACAGTAACTAGTTTTACGATTGCTTAGAAGCCTTAGAGTATCACAGTTAAATATATATTTCATGTGTCCTACACAAATATGTCTAGTTCCTCGTTACCGATGCATTGCCCTTTGCTGACACCCCCTTCCGGTTGTTTCTGCTCTTGTGATCACAGTGCTCTCGCCTTTGATCTTATCATTGCTTCCTTTGTACTCAACAACCCATGTCTCTTTGTATCCAGCAGTTTCTATGATCTTCGTAACCTTAGCCTCCATATATTTTTATCTTTTTCTTTGACAGTCCTCTTTTGACTTCATGACTACGACCTTCGTGAACTCAATCTTTATTCGTCGTTCAGTTGATTACGTGTTCGGTGAAGATGCTTCGACGAAGAAAGTATCCATTAAGCGTCGTCATAATCACCATCTTCGTCATCATTTGGCAGAATAAAATCTGTGCGCCGTGGTCAATCATTATTCAACCGGTAATTCGCTCTCATCGGGTCAGAACCATGCTCCATCGTCAACCATTAATCAAACGACAGATCTGATGTCATCGATCGCTATATACATGAAATTGCCGACAATTTTGTTGCGCGGACAACGAACTCACCGACCCGGATATGGACCTTAAGGACTTGGACATTAATGCGCGACTCCTCCTGCTCTTTATTGTTGAACTGGGATTTATATAGGTCTATTGTTGGAGACTATTTTGAAGCGGCACCTAAATTAGAAGCCTGTAACGATTATTGGTCCGCGCGTTTTCATAAGACTAAGTTATTGGAGACAATGGAATAGAAGCTTTCATGTTTCTGAAAGGCTTGCTAATCGAAATTCGCTTGGTCGCTCGTAATTCCACGAAATGTGTAGGTAGGATTAGGCTGATAAACAGTGTTCTACTTCGGTCCACATTGAATAAAGGATGAATTATCAATGCGCCAGTGAATGAGTAATTGCTTGTTTTTTCGTTATATCATTTATTGCAAACTATTTAGCTTGTTCTCCCATCTCGTTCTTGTTTTGTTGGTTTCGCTGTGGTTCACTGATGCTTGTGCTGGATCTTTGTTATGGACTTGAATGATACCTGCTTGATTGACAACTTCCGAAACAAAACTTTTTAAATTGTCGATGTTGCGTTCTTTCTCTATTGTCGATGTCTGTTTGCCGATCTTTGACGTTCTGTTGCTGTTCTTTTACGTTCTTCGACTTTCTACTCGTGTTCTACTAACTCCTTTGACGTTATTCTGATGCTCTTTGACATTCTATTGATGTTCTTATACGTTATACTTGTGTTCTTTGATATTATACTGGTGTTCTTCGACGTTCTTCTGGTGTTTTGACGTTCTACTGATGTCATCTTACTTAAATTGGTATTCTTAAACCTTCTACTTATGTTCTTTGATGTTCTGTTGACATTTTCTCTGATGTTCTATTCTCTTAACGAAGATAACGGAGTCCATTTCCTACCTACACAACATGGAACACATGCTTCATATGAACGTCTGTCCGTCCAGTGTCTTCGTCACCCATCGCGGAGTCTGGAAACTGGCTGGGTTCGGATTTGCCGAGCGTCCCGTCGATGGCATCTGTCAGGTGAGCATCGCTATCAATTATGACTGACTGTTTGTCTGACAGTCTCCCTCTCGCTCTGTATCTATGTCTGTCCTTCTCTCTGCCTCTGCCTCTGTCTGTGTCTGTATATCAATGTGTCTGTCTGCTTCTATCTGTCTGTTGGACTCAGCCAGTCGGTCTGTATATAGTCAGCGGCCTGGAATTCCACACCCAGTACGGTTGGAGTGTCTGAGTCTGTGTCTGGGTGCACTAATGATCTGGTGCCAGATAAGTCAACCCCTACAATGACATATGCCAGGTAAGCGCGTTCATAAAAATCACATCTTCCAGGTAAGTATGGTCATCGAAAATGGTATATGTCTGGTAAGCGTACTGTTCGAATGTGGCATCTGGCAGGTAAGCGTGTTCAGCAAAAATGGCATCTGCCAGGTAAGTGTAGGTCTAATCATGGAATGTGGCATTTGCCAGGTGAGCATGGGCATCTTATCAGGGCACTTCAGCAACACCACGCGTGTCAAACGACGAGTAAGAACTACAAGAGCATGTGACAGTCTGGTCATAATATTCCGATCACATCAAGGGCCGAACGAATGGATATTGCAATTGTTAACTGATAGACTTCGAGCGCTTGAAAATACATGAAATCTGTGGGATATGGTATCATTATGTTATGGTCATGGTTGACATGGGAAATTGACTCTATAATAATTGAACATCCTTATTACTTATCCATTGAAAATTCTTCTTCATGACTTCTATGGCTCCGTTATGATAGTTCACAGATCCAGTGAAATCCAGTAACTGAATTCAGCGATACAAAAGGACAGCCTTGAGGAGTTTGGAACAATAAAGTAGTCAGATAGGTAAGCTAACAAAGACAGCACAGCAGATATAAACGAGTGTATTGTAGAAATTGGCCCAGTCACAGGATAGGTAATTTGCCCGGAAGAATATTTCCTCGTATCAATGCAATAAATACAATATAGCTGTATTTTGATATTGCTTCTCTTCCAAAGTTCAGAAGTGCACAGACGACCGTATACGACAGACCATCGATGGCACTGATCAACTGTGCGTGAAGGACTTGCTCAAGGTCCCTACATAGTGACCGCTTAAGTCGATGCTCGAACTCTCCGCGTTACCGACTCAGCTCTCTATCCATTCAAGATAATATGACATCTGCCAAGTAGTTTATTAAAGTTAACTTAAGCAGAGTAAGTAATTCAGAAGACCTTTTAGAAATCATTTAACATCAGACAAAATAACAAACATTTCATAGAAGAAGTCCTGAAATCGTGAGGCATTAACGGTATAATGGCACTGAACGCTGTTGCCTGATATCGCAGATAACTCTGTATGCAAAGCAAACCCGGCTACAAGGACTGCGGCATCATATGCCAGGATGCCACCTGGCACATGATACCACCTGGCACATGATGCCACCTGGTACATGATGCCACTTGACACATGATGCCACCTGATGCATAATGCCGCCTGACACTGGATTGCACGAAAGACAATGGCGGCATGACATGAAATACCATGACATTCGATAGCATGACAGTCTCTCTAATGCACGTTTTTTGTTCCTCAAGCCTTTTTGTCTCGTCCGTTCTTCTATACACGCCATTGTCTGTCTGTGTATTACTTTCTATCTCTGCCTATAGTCTATCCTGTCTATCTCTCTCTATGCATGCCAGAACTCCAGGTGTCAGATCAAAACGAGATTTAGTCCACTGAATAGCCATGGAATTTCGTTATGCGTTAAATTTGGCCATTATACTCAACAGCGAGTCACAGCACGTCGCTCTATACAGCATGTTATACTAGACAATGGTAAATGCACGTGCTTCTATAAAGTAGTCGTAGAACGGTGGCACAAGACAGAGTAGATTGTCCTCATGCAGGTCTGTGAAAAGCGGACAGTTTGACGGTCACATAAAAGACTGTTTATAGTTGGTTTTTTACGCTGCAACTGTCTTACTACGACCTATGCAACGTTCATCGGGTCATTTTATGCGCAGGTCTGGCTGCCCGTTTATTTCGATGGAGACTAAATAGATTTGTGGATGTGGTCGTTCACTGTCTGTTCTCTTCATATCCGGATGTTAATTTGATTGGCCGCTTGGCAGAGCATGCTTTTTGTTTCTCTCTCGCAATCGTTTTCAGGGCGATTGCAACGCTCTATGGGTGCTCTTTGTATTCGAGTTCAATGGATATATGAAATGTACCGTATGAATCGATCTCGCTGAGACGGCGGCTACCACGTTGCTTGGTTCATTTAGTACCGACGTTCATAAAATAAGCTCTTTCTTCGACCGATTTACTCTCACTGACTGGCTTATAAACGTAAATATACGCAGCAGTTCTATTGTGCTTCTTATGGGTTGCATGGCGGAATGGTATCGATGCAGCATTTTATGGATTCGGAGGAGGTTCGAATCCCCCTATACGTTAGAGACACTTACCACTTGGATATCGCACCATACGTACAACTGTCAATTAGATATTGAACCATGCATGACAGTGACAATTGCATTTCGTGCCATACATACAAATGTCAATTGAATATCGAACCATATCGTATGGTATCGTGTCTATAGCTCATAGTGCCTCTTGCAGTAAAACTATTAAGAGGGGCTCTCAGCACGGAAGAAACGCATTTAAAAAATGAGAAATTGAAGAGGAAAATCCAGTCAGTAGTTTTGCCCTTGGTGAGGGAGGAAGATCATTCCAAATGGAGGAACCCACCAAATCAAACGCCCAGAGCAATCCTAGTCCTGGGAACATAAAGATCAAGACAATCAGCAGAGCACAATTAGCGTGATGAGGATGCGGGAAACGGCTTTCGCGCATAGTCCGAGAGGTATTTAGGGTCATTCCCCAGCTGCGCTTTGGAGACCACAAAGAGGATCTTGTACATGTATGGTTGCGCGCAGTGATAGGAAGCCAGTGCAATACCTCAAGCATATATGGTTCAATATCCAATTGACAATTAGATATCGAACCATACAAGCAATTGAGAGTTGGATATATCGAACCATGCATGCAAGTGACCATTGCATTATAGAACCATGCAAATAATTGACAATTAGGTATCGAAAAATACAAACAACTGCCAACTGGATAAAGAACCATACATGTATACAGCTATATACAGGGGTCAATTTTGGGTCCGCTGCTGTTCTTACTATACATTAATGACTTGCCGAATGCATCTGACCAACTAAACTTTATTCTTTTTGCGGATGACACCAATATCTTTTTCTCTCATAAATCAATCCAGTCTCTGCTATCTATTGCCAACACTGAACTTATCCATGTGGCGGAATGGTTTAAGGCTAATAAACTTTCTCTTAACCTGGGAAAAACTAATTATGTCCTTTTCCGATCTCATCGGAAACCCGTCCCTGCTACTGATTCCATCCTCTCCATTGACAATATTCCTATTGTTCAAGTCAATTCTTCCAAATTCCTTGGGGTCTACATTGACCAACATTTAACCTGGAATGCTCACATAAGTAACATTTCCACTAAGGTTGCCAAGAACATAGGGATTCTGGCTCGTGTATCCTACCTGTTACCTTCTAGAGTTCTGCATACACTATATTATTCTCTTGTTTACCCTTACTTGACATACTGTAATATCGCCTGGGCCTCTAATTATTCCTCTCGTCTGAATAGGCTATCTGTATTACAGAGACGAGTTGTACGTATTATTGCTGGGAGATCATTGATAACTAACACTGCAAGTAGATTTAGTATACTACGAATACTTAATATCCCTCAGATAAATAAATTGCAAATCTCTGAATTTATGTATCGCTTCGCCAACAAATCTCTTCCCCCAATCTTCAGTCGCTACTTCTCTAAGATCTCTGATACACATTCTCATTATACAAGATCTCTCGATAACTTTGATGGAATCTATGCCCGCACTAACACTCGTTATTTTACCTTAAGATGTGCTGGTCCTTCTGCCTGGAATAACCTACTGAAGTCACTGCGCACTCTTCCGAATCTTGCCCTATTTAAAAAAGAAGTCAGAGCCTACCTCCTTAACAATTATAGTCGATGCGTTATCTAAATATGGTTATTCATTGTTATACCACAATTAGTTAAGTGATCTAGTTAAGTGTTGTTAGTTAAGCCAGTTATTCTCATTTTTTTCTGACAATCCTATTTGTGTAGACTATACTCATCTGTCATCCCTCTGCTAACATGGTACACGGGTATCCCTAACTTAGCGGGACTTAAGTCCCTTCTGGGTGCCCGATTGTTTCCATCAATTAAGTTAATAAGATAATCTTGTGATCTGTCTGTTTTAATTTCTAAACATATGATCGTTGATTTATGATTACTCTGGATCACTACTTGTAAACTATTCTATGGAAACAATAAAAGGATTGATTGATAATGCAAGTGACAATTGCACATCGAACCATTTTTATGCACACTCAAATTTAATGGAGGCAGAGCTACTGATCTCAACAAAAACTGTTACTTTTGCATTTTAACTAATTACACAGCAGTCGTCCATGCTAACCAAAACGGAAACCTTATAATTCAACCAAAGGTTATAAGTTAACCTGAGTGAAATTGCAGTATTACTCTAACTAAACAGAGAGGATACGTAGAACCCTAATGCACGTAAGCATTGTTAATAGACACATGCATTTTGATTACACATTCAGGAAATCTGTGCGACCTCTTACTTTAACCAAATCTGTATTTAGGTAGCTCAACTAAATGAAGAGCAGTCATCAATGCTAACCAAAATGGAAAACCATTAATTTAACGAAACGCAGGACACCTCTAATCAAGACGAGAATGTAATAGTTACTAAAGCGGAGTTGGAGGTTAATCATTGTTTATTGAACTCTGATGAAATATTCAGGACAACTATCCGGTCGTTCCATGGACTCCGAAGCATCATAAAATGGCGCAACCGGATATGGACTACATGGCACCGGAAATCCAGCTGGAGACGACGACGGTGGCGACGCCCAGCTGCGATATGTTCTCTCTCGGAATGCTCATCTGCGCCATCTATAACTCGGGAAGGTCCCTCATCCAGGCCGAACACGCACAGACAGTCTATGCCAAACAGGTCGAAAAGGTAACGGTCTTCATTTATCCGATTCATATATATATATATATATATATATATATATATATATATATAGAGAGAGAGAGAGCGAGCGCGAGAGAGACATATAGTTGACAGACAGATAGAATGAGAGACAGAGAGACAAAGAGGTAGAGACAGAGACAGAGAGACAGAGCGAGACAAAGAGAGACAGACAGACAGACAGAGACAGAGACAGACAGACAGACAGAGACAGATAGAAAGAGAGAGTGCATGAGAGCATACAAAGACAGAGAGTGAGAGGTAGATGTTGAGGAGAATGATGATAATAGTTCACGAATAATATTGATAACACTGTTTTGGAACAGCCAATCTGCACAGCTGGTGATTATCCAGTGCCTTTTAAGTTTCATCAATTTCTCTATAGTTGTTATTAACAAAATCGTGTCATCAAAATACAGTTTGGCGTGTCATTGCTTAAACTCCTACTGTTTCGCATTTTAAATAAGTTTGTCCCATTGCTTTTTAGCCAAAATGCTCTCTTTTAATCGTTTATAATTATATTGAATCTAAAAATCTGTTCAAGCATTTAAAGCAACTGATTTGATTACTTCTGATACTTTCCGGTATTCTATTCTTTCCGATTTCATGACAGACTGGCCTTAAGGTAATTAACTTTTATTTTCGTCCTTTATGATCAGTTAGTAACCGAGAGCGTTTCTAATTTCGTATTTTATCTACGCTTCTTGCGCCTCGTGCTTTCAGGTATAGACGGGTCTAATAAGATGCTAGCATCCGCTGTCACATCCCTTTATCACACGTCTTCGCCGCCGTTTGCAATTTCGACTTTTCAGGCTTTAATGGAGCTTTTTCTTTATATCTGTCACCAGCTGACCGAACTATTCGGCGAAATTGCGCCTCGACTCCCGGCGGAGTTGGTCGAACCCGTCGAGAAAATGATCAACAGGGATGTACGCTACAGGCCAACCGCTCAGCTCTTTATGTTGGTGAGTCCATGTGCCTATGTGTGCTTGTATCTGTGTTGTCTGTTTGTGTCTGTCTGTGGGCTCGTCGCCGTTTCTGTCATTCGACATCGATTGGCAAAATAATGTAATGCCGTACAAGGATGCCTGCGAGACATTTGAACTCTGCCAGCATGCCCATAAACAGTTGATAGGACCTATAGACTATGAGTCTCATATGGGAATATGGATCATGTATGGGACCCAGATAAGCATGCTTGCACGGTTAGGTCTGGAACCGAGACTGAAACCGGGATCAATAGATTTGATTTTGCGAAACGAGACAGCGACCATTACCTAAGACTCTGAGAAGGAATAGTTTGGCCTCCGCGACGATTCTGATATGAAGCTGAGTCTGAGACGTTCCCAAATGTGTATTTCAATCTTCAACACTGATTTAATGCAAGACTATGCTGACCCGATATAAGTTTCGCTATGATTTTAAAGTAATTTTACAATCTACTTGGTATCAATTTATCGCATTTGGGGTCATTTTATGTTATTTCGCTTTTTTGTTACTTCCAGTCTTGTAATTTTAAAGTAGTAGGCTATAGTTAACACTATTAATACACCATAACCGCTCATCAACAGTCTGGCAGAGATGATACTAACCAAAATTGTAAGCATTTGCCTATCATAGGGTGAATGAAATCTTTCAAGAGTGAAATCAAATTACTGAATTAAACAGAGAGTAAATAATACAAACTGACGACAATATCACTGTTCTCTATTTGTGTCCTCTAGGTTTGACACGTACTCAAATATAGTAATGTAATATTGTAATGTAGTAATAACTTATAGTCTAGTGGTATACACGCACTCTGAGAGACAACTAAGACTCGCTATGCAAGACTTAGTTCTGCTACATTGCGTCATAGAGTCCGAAACGAGACAGCGATCGAGTGTTTCTCGTATGCGCTGTAGAAATTAATCATTACAATATTATTATCTGTATTCATGGAGTCTGTTGATTCCAGGTTCAGCATGAATATCATACATGGTGGGGTATACATGGTGTTCCAATTCTCATTCTTCAAAACTAGCCGTTAGGCATGATTGTATTGTTGCTAAATGCGCGGAGGATAGCTACTGCATGGCTATTAAGTTGGTCAGGATGAAACAGATATGAACGGAAACAGAAAGTTGCTTTAGCGCTTGAAGGATGAGATACTAATATGAAATTCACAACAGCGGATCAGAGTTAAGCGCTAGGAATTAACTACGTCTATGTACGCAGTCGAAACTGAGTCTCGAGACTTGCTCAAGAGACCTCAGCGGACTAGACCCGAGACACCCTGTCCCGAGACCGAGATGTTTGCTAATCTATCCGAGATGAGACGGAGACACAAAGTCTTGAGTCTCTAAACGTCTCGACGATGTTACATGTGGTAGGACATTGGTAGAAATTACGATCAACTAATTGCAGTTGAAGGACCATAATTATAATCAATGTGTAACGAGTTTCGTAAAATAACAATCGAAGTTTCATATTGATTTGGGTAACTCCTTTAAATAGTCAGCCTTAATGCGACGAGTCATACGGTAGTTTGAGCGCACGTCTTGCAACGCCAAGCGCGCAGGTTCGACTCTCACCTCGAGACATGTACTGTGTAAGGACGTTGATCAAGCATTTCATGCATAGTTGCATACTCACTCGCATCTGTTGATGCGTTTCATTAGGCAGAGGCGCATTATAAAAGCATAAATAAATAATAATAAAATAATAATAATTCAAGATGACAATCGTTGTTCTAATACGATTGACATCTTGAACTCTTATTTTATCTAAAAGTCTTACCGACATCTGCAAATCTTGATGTGAGTAAAGTTGTCCATAATCCATAGAAATTTTATCTGTCACCTATATCTTGGATCTGCCATAAACTCCATCTAAATATAGGACAACAATCAGACGACCATAGTTCATCATGTCATATATGGGGCCTGGTTGGACTTCTGGCTTAACGTTATAGACGTCACTTCTTCATTTTAAAGCGCCATCTGGGGGCCAATAACAAACTGTAAACAGCCATTGAATCCAGGCTTCTCTTCTGTCTACGCAAACCTCCATTTTAGCGACATCGCTGCCTTTATGGCGCAATATAAATTGCAAGTTCTCTCCCCCTCCCGCCAATGTCAATTTACTTGACACGTCGTATATCACAGAGTTACGAGGCATTACTGAGAAGGATTACCGATTAGAGGACCGCTTCCTGTCTGGGTGAGTAAGTACGTAAGCCAGCCAGTACAACTGATATAGCGCCTTCTTCGTCGCGTGATTTTCATTTTGCTCAGCTTGTCGTAACGAAAGCTTGGGCTTATTGCCATCGATTCGTCTTCATAATACAACACCGTCGTTTCAAATATAACGAGCGCTATGAAAGGCGCCTGAAATATGAGCAGGTACCCTGGACACGTACACATCTGCTCCGGAGAATTCTATCGAACAGATTCTTAGCACCTGGGGGTTCAACCCACCTCTGACTCCAACTGACCTTCATATGCGGACGAATGGAAGGGCGTAATGGCTATTCTTAGGAAAGATATATCCGTATCCTTAACGCTGCTCTTTCAGGTAAAATATGCACACAAACAAATCGGAATGTATGACAGTGGCTAGAGAGGATTTCCTTATATAGGGACGTGTTTTAAAAATTGGCTTAACGACTAAGTTCTCGAAAAGCACATGAAACTTGCCGGTCGATAGAGACGGGTTGGTTATTGTTGGAACGAGAAGGATTGAATAGTCTTAAAGGAAGGAGACTGTGATAGAATTGAGTTGGCAATATTTGTTTTGAAACAAACCAAGATCAGTGACTTTAGTTTTGGGAAAAAACGAAGTCCGTTTGTGTTGAGATTGAGACTGACTGGAGAGTCTGTAATGAGAGACACAGGGAGAATACTTTCCCAATAAAGAAAGATGCGAAGGAGTCAGGAATTGATGTACGTGCGAGGATGAGAGGAAATACGGTCAGAAGACTGCGCACGGTTTTCCAGAGATTTCAAGGACTGAATGAACTTGAGTGAACAAGAGCGGACAGGTGTTGTTTCTTGGTAGACAGAAGATGGTTGAAGGAGTCTTTTGACTCCAAAATTATTTAAGGGCTTGAAGTCAAGAATTGCAGATTTTTACGTGAGTTTCAAGTTGAGTGATGAGTGAGGCAAGTCTATTAAGATCTAGATCTAACATTGTGCATGACTAACGGCAGAGAACTAGACCAGAATGTATACTATATAGTTCTTAGAGATTTAACTGGTGATATGGGAATATGCATGAGGTAGACCTATCCAAGTTCTCTGAGTTTCTTTTTCCTGTCAAGAATTGCAGAACAGTTCTGCAATTATTTTTGAAGGCTTTAGATTACACGCACACAGTCAAACACGTAGACCTATATAATTAAATTTGATTGAATTAAGCAGAGAAATATTTTGCAAGTCACGATATAGACAATGATGTTGAAAAGTGACTGCCAAAAACTTGCAGCTTCTGATTAATTTCTAGGATATTCTCCTGTGTTTCTTTTGATGGTTTCGAAAGAGGATCAGGTCAAATAATAATTATAATCTGTCATATAAGTGAAAGACAAAGGTTACTGGTTGGTGACGGAGATATGGATGATTAGCATTAGTAGTACTGAACTTGCAATAGGGAATGTAAAACAAAACTACTTTAATTTTAGGGCGTAGGCCGCCTGGCACTGTGCTTCGAACTGAAATAGCACATAGAGTAGAACTCACAAGACACACTTCAATTGGCTTTTGTGTATTTGGAAAGTCAAATCTTGTTCGACTTGTTTTCTGGTACTGAAGTTTATTTCAATTAGTTTACCATGCGAATTTGTGATCATTTGCATTATTTTTTCCTATCACGTAAATTAAAATTGAATACGTTTAAATAACAAAATAGTTATTTAGTTTCACTTGAGAAAGCACGTGAAGAAGACAAACACTCAGATTTCGTTATATTGTGGGACACGGATTCTGCGATATTGGGTCATCATAAAACTGTCAAGCCACAGACGTTTTGACCATGTAAACACTGTCCACCTATTTATCAATCCTCTATCATCCATCCATTCATCAATCAATATATCCACCAGCCAAACTCACTCAATCAAGTGTACTTACTTAATAATCAATCCAGCCCCTATGTGCCGATTTAATTCCATCCATCCATCCATCCATCCGTCCATCCGTCCATCCACTCATCCGTCCAGTCCGTCCATCCATCCATCCATCTATCCATCCATCCATCTATCATCCATCTATCATCCATCCTATCCATCCATCCATCAAATCATCTATCATCTATCCAAATCTATCTATCCATCTATTTATCCATCCATCCATTCATCCGTCGGATCTATCATCCATCATCATCCATCATCCATCATCTCATCTATCTATCTATCATCTATCATCTATCTATCTATCCTATCCGTCTATCTATCCATCTATCTATCCATCCATCTATCCATATCTCATCTATCTATCCATCATCTATCATCCTATCTATCTATCTATCTATCATCTATCTATCTATCCATCCATCTACATCCATCCAAATCATCAATTCATCCATCCATTCAATCAATTCATCATCCATCCATCCATCTATCCATCCATCCATCCATCCATCCATCCATCCATCCATCCATCCATCCATCCATCCATCCATCCATCCATCCATCCATCCCATCCATCTATCACTAACGCTATCGCAAATGCTTCGGCTCTGTACGTATGGTTTTCTCATCCGTGCTCATGTTCCCTGTTTTCTTCCATCGATCGAAGCCAGACGCCGTTCGTGTTGAGTCGACCCATCGTCCATTTATCCTCCTCCAACCGACCTACTTACCTACTTACCTCATTTAATCTGCCTACACTGATGGACGAACATAGCGCCCTCTTCTTTCTGTTTCCTTTTTATCCATCGAAACCACAAAGGCAGCTGGCATCAGCGTCGTCCCTTCTTCCCTCATCCCTCATTCATTCCTTCCGCAACCACCTGTCAGTCTTTTGATCAATTACCCGCCATTACTGATTTATTTCTCGCACTTCTGTCGTCGCACTTCCACCGAATGCAAATGAAACACTACCCGCGTCTTTCCCGCCACCTGTCGAGTGTTTATAAAATGGCGGCGTTGTCTACGACGCACACCATCGGCGGCGGCGGCGGTGGCGCACACAACGTTGGCGGGCTGTATTGTTCGTGTTCCGGTTCCTGTTCTGTCGGTCAGATCCTAATGACTGCGGTCGGACTCAGCGTTGATCTATCGTCGCTCGTTTCTCAGACTCAGTCGCTAACAATAACAGGACAGAAGAAAAAATCCTCTACACGAGACTATAGAGACAGACGGAGAAACAAGACAGAGACAGACTCAGAGAAACAAGACAGAAACAGACTCAGAGAAACAAGACAGAGACAGACACAGAGAAACAAAACAGAGACATAGAGAAACAAGACAGAGACAGACTCAGAGAAACAAGACAGAGACAGACTCAGAGAAACAAGACAGACAGACACAGAGAAACAGACAGACTCAGAGAAACAAGACAGAGACAGACTCAGAGAAACAAGACAGAGACAGACTCAGAGAAACAAGACAGAGACAGACTCAGAGAAACAAGACAGAACAGACTCAGAGAAACAAGACAGAGACAGACACAGAGAAACAAAACAGAGACAGACGCAGAGAAACAAGACAGAGACAGACTCAGAGAACAAGACAGAGACAGACTCAGAGAAACAAGACAGAGACAGACACAGAGAAACAAGACAGAGACAGACGAGAATAGAGAAACAAGACAGAGACAGACTGAGAAACAAGACAGAAACAGAGAGAAACAAGACCAGACTCAGAGAAACAAAACAGAGACAGACCCAGAGAAACAAGACAGAAACAGACTCAGAGAAACAAGACAGAGACAGACTCAGAGAAACAAAACAGAGACAGACTCAGAGAAACAAAACAGAGACAGACTCAGAGACACAAGACAGAGACAGACCCAGAGACACAAGACAGAAACAGACTCAGAGAAACAGACGACAGCGGAACTCACACATACAAAGACGCAAAATAGAAACTGTGAGAACGATAGTCAGCCATACAAGGAAAGATAGAACAGGGTTACAAGGACAGGTAGACAGACAGAGACAGAGAAAGAGAAAACATAGAAACAGACGTAGATTTGAGAGCTAACTGGCTTAACTTTCAATTTCCAAAGACCAAAACAATTACCGATATTGAAGCTGACTGTTTGTCAAACGCGTGGGCGTTATAAGTGAAGACATACATGTTCAGCGTTGTATCCTCTGTACGCGTATGCATGTATGTATGTATGTATGTATGTTTGTACGTATTTGTGTATGTATGTATATATGTATGTACGTATGTATGTATGAGATTGTATTAGATTGTTCTTATCCGATGTTCCCGCAGTGCGTTTGCAGGCGGTTCAGTGAAGCACGTACTTACTTACTTACTTGCTTACGTATTTGTGTATGTCTGCATGTATACATGGATGTATTGTATACGTATGTACTATGCATGCATTTGCATGTATGTGTGTATGCATATACCACTGTAAGTATGCTTGTATGTATGGATGCGGCTCAACATCATGGATTTAAATATAATATTTTATTGGGATTGCTGTCTACATGTAACTGCGACTTTGAAAGAGCACTGAAAACGCTATATAAAGTTAAACTACATTATATATAAACAATTAAACATTAAATGAAACCTTTTAAAATTTCCACTCCTTTATATTGCATGTAGAAGTATACATGAGGATACAGTGGGAATGTCATGCGGCGTGGGAGAGCGCTGGCCACCCGTCATCATATGCCGAGGCCAAGTAAAATGAGGTCGTTATCACTTTACATCCATGGCTTCCTTTTGTGTCTGACTTAAAAGACTGCTCTTCTGCATCTTCTTCATCTTCTTCTATATTGCCTGAACCTCTTGTCCATATGCTTTTAATTGAGTAAATGATCCTTCTGATTTCGGTCATTGATATGTCAGTCCAAATTTTCTGATCCTCTACTTAAGCAAAAGTAATAAACCATATCCTTGTTTGCTCAAAACTGACATGAAAAGTAATTTGAGATTCGGACAAAATTCTTCAGCTCTCGAAATAGATCGAGATAGTTTACTCATCGACATGGTCATCCTGACAGCGGCTGTGATCTTTTCCATCATATAATTATATGCTTCCTATGTTCTTTTTTTTTCTGCCACTGTTTCTGTTCTCTGCGTCTCGTAAATAGCAAATGGAGATTATGTCATGAGTACAGCCCTAATAATTCTAAGTATTTATAGTATGTATCTGAACACTGGGCGTTTTAAGAGTCTCGCAAAAGAAATTCATAGTGAATGAGTTTCATTTAAAGGCGATAGATGTCTGCGAAGTAAAGTACGCAGGAAAGTGAATAGACAATCAAACAAAATCCTAAAAAAATAACAAATACATGATGCTTGTTTCTATTTAGTCTTGCTCTGTGTCTTCAACAATACTAGGCTATGTCATTCACAACTAGTGTTTCAAAACGCTGTTGTTGTATGGCCCTACCCAGCCGGATCATTGGTCCCTTCTGGACTTCCCTCTTGTGACCACAAGAACGACATACATGTATCACTTAGTTAATATTTTCTTGTTGTTACTATTACTTTCTATGGTAAACAATAACAGAAACTGATTGAACTGGAAGGTGTTGCAAGACACCCTGTATTCAATTAATGAATTGTTTACGCCTTTCTTTCTGCCTGTTGGTCATATGTCTGCTACCTGTTTGTCTATCTGTCTGTCTAGCTGTCTGTCTATCTGTCTCTCTGGTCATCCCTCTGCTCATGTGTCCTTCTCTTATCTTCTTGATTCTGTTCGGTTCGTCTGCTTGTTGTTAGCTGATTATAATTTTCCATGATTGGTTACTTAGCCTGGATTTTCATCTGATGGTCTCTTTAATATGGGGCATAACAATTTTTTGATCATCGCACGTGATTAGCTGACCGTTCTTCTCTTCATCTGTCTACATGTGTCTGTTTGTCTGTGTGTCTCCTTGTATCTGTCAGTCTCTAAGTAATTCGACAACAGCATCTCAGATGGAGCCAGGTGTGTTCAGGTCATTTATTGTGCTCCCTGATGCGGCTGCTGTTGTTGCGGATGCTGCTGTTGCTTGGCTGATGCAGCTGATGGTGATGCTCTGTTCACTGCTGCTGCTGCTGCTGCTGAATGCAGACGCAGACGGTGAAGCATCTGTCAATCGCCTCCTGGCGTTTATTCAGAGCAGTCACATCTAATACACATAGGTCGCTGATGGAGATGTATGCACGCCAACAAACACATCCAGGCAGACAGGCACTCAGTGAGACAACCACTGAAGACAGACGGATCATAGGGCAGACAGTTAAACAAATATTCATAGGAATAGTTGGACGAGATGAACCGGCAGACGGCAGACAGACATACACACACTGGCTGGAAGGCAGACAGGAAGAAGACGGACAGACATACATAAAAATGACCGGATAAAGGGACTTACTGTCTGCCATATACGTCCTCAATCTCTTGCTCGCCTACAGACTCACTAAGGCACAGCCACCCACCAGCTATTTAGCCTAGCTGCTTATCCGTCTGCTATCCAGGCCTAAGGCAGGACCGCAGGTAGAGAGCGAGAAGAAGGCGATGTTAAGAGAACAGCACGGAACATCAGAAAACATGACAACAGAACATGAAAGAACACCTGCAGAAAGACAAGAACCGGTAGAACATCAAAGAACACTGACCGAAAGTAAAAGAAACACATTTGGAACATCAAAGAACACCAGCAGAACGTCAGAAAAAAACGAAGAGAGAAGAGACAAGTGAAGATACATAGTTAGTGACAAAGATAGTGACAAAGATAGTGACAAAGATACATAGATAGTGACAAAGCTAGTGACAAAGATACATAGATAGTTACAAAGATAGTGACAAAGATACATGGATAGTGACAAAGATACATAGATAGTTACAAAGATAGTGACAAAGTTACATAGTGACAAAGATAGTGACAAAGATACATAGATAGTTACAAAGATAGTGACAAAGTTACATAGTGACAAAGATAGTGACAAAGATACATAGATAGTTACAAAGATAGTGACAAAGTTACATAGTGACAAAGATAGTGACAAAGATACATAGATAGTTACATCGATAGTGACAAAAATACATGGCTAGTGACAAAGATACATAGATAGTTACATCGATAGTGACAAAGATACATGGATAGTGACAAAGGTACATAGATAGTTACATCGATAGTGACAAAGATACATGGATAGTGACAAAGATACATAGACAGTTACAAAGATAGTGACAAAGATACATGGATAGTCACAAAGATACATAGATAGTTACAAAGATAGTGACAAAGATACATGGATAGTGACAAAGATACATAGATAGTTACAAAGATAGTGACAAAGTTACATAGTGACAAAGATAGTGACAAAGATACATAGATAGTTACAAAGATAGTGACAAAGTTACATAATGAC
>JACEVL010000914.1:50000-55000 GCA_020284085.1 Aporrectodea caliginosa | reverse complement strand
ATTAAGCTGTTACATGGTTCGGTAAAGCCGCTATATAAATGCTTGATGTCTTCGTCATGGTAGATTAACTCCATCACTGACGCTTTCGGGTGGTGCCAGTCCGTAGCATGGATAAAGGAGGAGGGTGATGCTAGGACGCAGCGTCGTTAAGCAATAACTGTCTGGCAGTGGATGAGTTAGGTTTGGATTTATTTCTTTGACAGGCGACCGTGTTTCTATTGGACAATCTGGACATCATCTTAGCCAAGGCGACCGAAGAGGAGGTGAGGTCTTCGGTCTTACCGATGATCTTCAGTACTCTGGAGTCGAACTCGATCCAAGGTCACGAGGCAGCCATCGGGGTCTTCAGTATCATCCGCAAGTACATGGACGACCAGACGATCCGGAAGCTCGTCCTTCCGAAGGCCAAGGCACTCTTCAGCAAATCCAATAATGTCCGGGTGAGTCTGTATAGGAGCAAGGAAAGAGGTGGAATAGGTAAAGAGATGTACACTGTATCATCATCATCATCATCATCAGGATCCATGGGCCGAAGGCCCGTAGGTGTCCAACGCTTGCATCGGATCCATGGGCCGAGGCCCTTTTGGAGTCCAATGCTTGCATTGGATTTCATTCGTATTTTTCTTTACGGAGTATCTGCACCCATCCGTTCGACCTTCGCGCTTCTCCCTTAAAGAGAGTTCCAGGCTTAGGACTGGCTCTGATATCCACATGTGGTATCAAAGGCGGCGATGCCGCCCACGTTTGCCAGCTTTTTCAGGGTTCCTGCTGAGCCTGTCCACCTCGCGTAGCGCCCTAAGGTGGTACTTCAGCCAAGACCTTCACCACTGATGGCATAGCCTCAGACTTTGAGGGGGTACACTGTATACGGTAATGAAAATAAAATAGTAAAGTGGCAGAAAAAGAGGAAAAAGAACAAGTCATAAAGAAGAAGACGAAGATGATGATGACGATTAAAGAGAAGGAGATATGAATAAGAATAATTAGATGATGATGATAAAGAAAAAGAAAAAGAAAAAGAAGATGATGATGGTGAAGAAGAAGAAGGAAGAAGAAGATGATAAAGAAGACGAAGAAGATGATGATGATGAAGAAACAGAAGAAGAAACAGAAGAAACAGAAGAAACAGAAGAGGTGAAGGAAGACAAGGATAAGAAAATGATGATGAAGCTCTTGATGATGACAGTGACGACACTTATGCTGATGACGACCTCGAAGCTGTGAGTTTATCTCGACGTAGGTCCTGTCCATTTGACCCGACTAAAAGTCTCGCCTAAGACGACGACGCACAGGTCTATATTACACAACAAGTATGGCGTCATGGACAGAATATATGAAAAGTGGTCATAGGAAACGCAATAGCTCATATCATGTTGCACGAGACGCAATCATCTGATGAAGATAGTTGCTCCTGGACGAATCCCACCTGCAATCGCAGACAGGCCGATATAAATAGATGCGTAGGAGGATGGCAAGACGCAATTACTGGAATTATGGATTTTATGGAACTTAGAACGGCGACACACGCCAGTCGGAGGGCGGACCGACGTTTAATGGAATCACCTTATTCAGATATATATATACATATATATTCCATTAGTATGGAATACACTACCTGTTCATATTCGATGTTCGCCGACTTTACAATTATTTAAACAACAACTGCGCAGTTTCTTAAATGACACACGACTGTAATTTGTAACTTGTTTTATAGCTTAGTTAAGTTTAACTCTCTGTTCAGTTGATCATGTATATGATCCAATTTTTGTTGTTGTCATAGTTAAGACTTCGATGCATGTTTAATTAGAAAGACGACTGTTCTTCGTCGCCATCTGTAATGTGTTTAATTTGGTGACCCTATTCAAGCGGAACTCTGTTCCTTCTGGGTCTACCAGTTGTTTCTCAATACCCATGTCAATGTTTCATGTCTGTATTTTTCTTTTGCTGATTTGTTGGGATTCAATAAACGAAGAATGAATGAATATATATATACATATAGAATTATAGTTACCTGTCGACGATAGAATATGTATATTATGTATCTTTGCATGCAACGTACGCACGTGCCACATATGTATAACGTACGCATGTATGTAGACTGTATCTGTATCTATTGACCTATTGAAACTATGCCTCCATTCGGATTAATTTTGGCGCGCCTTCGGTTGATGCTTTGTTCATGTGACGCTGGCGCCATATAAATTACTATTTATCCATTATCTATTCTTATGATAATTGTAAAAAATTTGCAACTTAAGAATGACTTTAATGGCTATGCAATTACACTGTGAAAAGTGAATTTATTTAGCACCAATGCTTCAAAACTTACTTCTTGTCACCTGGCTTCGCCACCTGTAAACTGATGGCTTCTAAGCTTTTAAAGCGTTAAGATCGCAGTTTAATCATCCCTATCAACTTCAAAGTGATTGCTTGCATTAATCAACAAACGACTTTCCCTATACTTAAGCAAATGCCGTTAACGCTGGTTATGAAGGAAATGTTTTTGATGGTAATTATTACTATTTTTCCTGCCTGAGGTACATGTGACCCCAGGAGTTCGTTATTATCTATTATTATGCACTACCTGCATACCTATGCTGAATTTATCACCTCACGTGATACTGCACGTTTTAATTAATACAGCTCTGAAAGGCTCACAGATGACAAATATATGGGAAGAAAATATTGCTAGAGCAGACAGGAAGCTCTTCTAGAAATCACAGTTAGGCGATCATTGCATGCGTGAGCTCTTGCCACATCTTCGTGAAGACAAGTAGGGCCTACTACCTAACCAAGAGAGGACATCCTTTCGTGTTACCAACTGTTAAATCTAAACGGTTTAAAATGAATTTTGTCAGTCGATGTATCCTTAGTTATACTTAGTTGTGCATGTGTGACTTTGAAATCTGTTCCTGGGCCTGTTATATGTAAACATTGTATACAATGTAATGTATGTGAGCCTGTCAGATGCAAATAAAGGTTACTTAATTATTATCATTAACATGATAACCGTCTCTCTCCGTATTACAAGGCAAGTATTCTAACCAATCGTTTATCGTGTCCCACTTGGATTAACCGACCCAGGCGACGAATACCTGTTCTTCGTGCATGGTAATGTATACTATCTCTGTGTGGTTGTGTTTTGTGCAGACGAAGCTGAATGCCTTGGCTTGTCTCGATCGTCTGTTGGACAGTCTGGACAAGATGATCATTTTGGACGAAGTAATTCCTTTCATGACGGAGATCACTTGTTCGGATGTCGACATTGTCATGTCCGTGACAGGTAAAGACATCGTGATCATCAGCCGACGACTTAGGTCATGCATCTTAATGTCAGCCTTTCTTCAGAGTCTCTTGCTTTCTACTCTTCTCTTATGAATGCTGTTCAGCTAAAGTGCTCGCTCTAATTACATGTCTCTGCTTTATATAAAAGCAGAGAAGAGAATGCTCTGCCTCTCAGATCTACTGTAGAATATCAAGTTACTGTATCCATTATCCGTGCCTGTTTCTGAAGACAGTTCATATGGCATATCATATGCGATTAGTTTGTTTTTATTCATTTTCAAAGAGCATATTCAATCATCTGTGGTTTATATATTTCAAATTTATTGTTAGCATTGTATACATAATACAGTAGTAGCCAGATCAAATATTATTCTGTCAGCGTCATGTCAGCGGCCACGTTGATTGTTGTTTTGTCTTCTATGTTATTTAGGCACATAATTATTACGAATATTATTATTTTTATCTCAAAGCAGAATTTTCCCAATAGCTTCTAACATGTTGTAATTAACCGCTGCTGCCAGGATTGTGCTTCGTTTCTGCTGCGGATTGTACACTTTGTGCTGCATTTACCTCGTAAACCGTTTTACCTACGTTTCTTCAAGAGGATAAATGGGTTTCTTAATGTGCGGTCGAGTCTTGGGTGTATACATAGACCAGCGCCCGTCTTCTGCATTCGGGTAATTCTCGTCTTGGCGGAGGAAGAGCGACGCGGGTCTTTGGAGTGGCATCGACCGTTAGTCACAGGTGGCTTTGATCCACCCACCGCCAGGCAATGAATACATGTCCTTCGTGTACCCGGCGGCTCGAGGAATAGCCCGACCCGCGTGATCCACCACAAAGAAGAGACCCCTGGGCGGTGGCATTATCGTGTGCTACGGACGCTACCGCCTGTTTTCGCTCCTCACTATCGACTCAGCTTGGTCTATGGACATGATGTTCTCTGTTAATTCTGGATGGAAATCTTTTGATTGGGCTCCACACGTGTCTGTGTGTACTCGGAACCCGTGACTCTTATAGCTTTCTATATGCATTGCTTTTGCTTAATGATGAAATTTCTTCTCTTAACGGCGTTCAGCATCATTTATGCTAGCTGAAGTGGCACCATATACATTCTAATTACAACTGCAAAGATTACCGTTAGAATTCTCTCACCTAAGCTGTACAATTATGCGAACAGCTTTAACCTAACGGTAATGACATGACGACCTTTCTGTATTATCCTTAGTAGAAAATATTCTGTACGCGTTACCTTCTGTTGGTGACATATTGATAACATGTTTTGCTTTTAATGTCTCTGCGACCATGCATCGAATTTCAGTGCGTGACAGAAAATTGAAAGTTGTTTTTCGCGTCGCGTGATTCATAGGGAGAAGCAGTTGTTAGTCTGTTGTTTGATTGCGGTTCTCGCGACCCCCGCAGAAATATTAATACGACTGTTTGCCTTTCACCAACAATGTCCAACATATTGATATGCCTAAGCAACCCAGAGGTTAATGACTGTCCTAAGGAGCGTGTAATGATTAACTCTGATTGTGTGTGCGTGCGTGTGTGTGTGAGTCTGTGTGTGTGTGTGTGTGTGCATGTGTGTGTGTGTGTGTGTGTGTGTGTGTGTGTGTGTGTGTGTGTGTGTGTGTGTGTGTGTGTGTGTGTGTGTGTGTGTGTGTGTGTGTTGTGTGTGTGATGTGTGCGGGAGCTACTCTACGTGTGTGGTGACT
>JACEVL010000914.1:25000-45000 GCA_020284085.1 Aporrectodea caliginosa | reverse complement strand
TTCAAATAATTTTTAAACAGCCTCCAATATCCAGAAATGAAGTGTGAAGTCTCACTGGCTAAGGTACAAGAATTTTTTAGTAATTGCTGCCGATATTTTGGTCTTAACTTCTATAACGCCGTTATCAAGGCGTCTCAGAATTACGATAAAAAGTTAATGCTTCTGAAACCAGTGGGAAGAACTGCGTGTTTGAAGCATTGAAGCCACAACCGGTTGCTTATTTCCATTCGTCTAATGTTGAATAAAGCATCATCACCTGGATAACCATAAACAATACTACAAACTGATTGGCTAATAATGCATAAAATAATGCAGAATTATTCTGCATTATTTTATGCATCTGAATATTTAGTTAAAGCCCTTTAAAGCCTCTCACAGGCAGCAATTAGTATCCGCGAAGAACTTCTTCAAAGATGATAAAAGTAAGTGCATGTTATTATATGAACACAAACGAAATCATTTGTCTTTGCGATTTTTAAATTGGTTTTTAATGAGCGCAATGATGGTGCTAAGATGACGACTGCACTTGTTCGTAGGCAGGGATCAGTCGACATGAAGTACGGATTACTCGATCCCTCGCGACTAGAAGCTTCTTTCGGTAACAAGTACCTTCTGACGGTCGACGAGGCTTACTACAACCGGTGCAGGCGTAAGAACAACTACAACGACTAAAAAAGTGATGATGATGATGACGACGACGACGATTATGATGGTGACGTTGAACGACGACGGTGATGATAATAAAGGTGGATAAAGACAATGATGATGATGATGACTAGATGAAGAAATCAAAGCGTTAAAGACAATGACGATGACGCAAAATGATGATAGTGATGACACTACTGTTATGTAGACTTATAATAACGTTGCTGATGAAGTTGCTGTCACTGACAAGAGCTTGTATTTTCTGATGGACTGAGATCGGCTGTACTGTTCTCCGTAAACTGATCTGCATACCCGTGTAGTATCCTAGTAGCATACTGCTGTCGAGGTTCTGTTATGAGGGAGAGAGAGAGAAACACGATCAGGAACAACTGCGCATCTATTACTCATCTGGAATCAGAACCGAAATTTCAGCCTAATTCAATTGCAGGGTTTGCAGAATAAGATAATTTTCAGCCAAATAGAAAGCGTTAATAACATTTATTTTGACAACAGTATTTAAGGTGAGTGAATATATATCTGTTAACGTACCTGCGTATGTGTGTGATCGTTTATGCATAATATATAAGAATGCCAGTCTAAACAATGGTACAGTTCTTAACGCACTCTAACTTCATTTAACCTCACGCGATTGCCGTTCAAATTTAAACAAAAGGCGCTATATAAATGTTTAGTAACATTACATTACATTAATGAAACTATATTTGGTTTGTTTGAAGGAGGATCAATCAATCGATATGGATATCGACAAGGTGCAACAACATTACTCAGTTTCTGATATCTTATTATTTACCACAAAAAATAATCATGCCAGAAATAGTTTACTATACTATATTGTAATTTAGTGTCACTTAACATTTATATAGCGCCATTTTAAAATACCTTTATACCCTCGAATAGAGTGCGTAAACCGGGTCCGATATAGTCTTCTCATTCCCTTCTGTGGAGTTCCTGTGCTCTTTAGGTCGTGGGCTTGGTTGCAGCTCAAAAAGCGCTTTTAAATGCTTTACATTATTAAACGACCAAAAGCATTCTGGAGAATCGGTTTATTCTCTTAACTAACAAAGACAAACTGACTTGTTTTTGGTCAGGTTCGTTTCTGGTATGATCCATTTTTATAAGGTAGGCCAAATTGAGTTTTAAAATGAAGGAAGTTTTTAGCACAATCTGGTAATAAAAACCTGCCTCCAGGTGTTGCAAGACAGTGGCTGATTGTAAATGTAGTAGTCCTATTAATGTCTTAGCAGCAAATGATCATCGTGTTTACTGCTTCCAAGGGCATAAAAGCGCTTGAGTAAGTCCTGCCACACAATTACTGATGCCAAATCCTTTTAAGACTGCGCTACACAAAATTTATGTAGAAAGTTGTAGACCTATTAACGAGTCATGCATGCCTGCGTTTCAGCGCCCAGCACTCCAGAGCTACAGACGAAAGGATCATCGAAAGAATCGCTCAACCAGAGCGCATACAAAAGATACTCCAGCTTCCAAGGCCTCGGAGCCGTAAGTCAATAAATAATCTCCTTCACCAGCTTAAAAGGCTGCTATATTAATCGTGTAGATAGCCAACTAATTATGTTCTGTAAATAACATTGCTACCACAGGAAGAGTTACTTGGTTAGAATTGACTTGATTAGCTAGAACAGGTTAGAGATAGATATAGGCCTAAACCCTAAGCATTCTATGCTGTGTCGGCTTAATTAGTACCTGACAATCTTCATAATAGCAATACTACGCTGCAGTAATGGCTGAGGTATAGGCGGCAACGAATGTGCTTTTATCACTACATAATTATGTTTAGGTGCATTCGACTACTTCTGTGTCTGTTTTTCTACATATATTGGTTTTAAGTTTATCGTCTGACGACTATCATTAGCATTATGTATTAGACGAGGTCCATAAGTCAAACGTCGAAGTGCTACGAAACCTTAAGACAACCGTAAACCGCACCCAATATGCATTAGTCATCAGTGGCCGCTGAAGCGAAGATTAGGACCAGCTATATATAGGTATATCTGGCCAGTATAGGAAATGTGGCCATTTCATTAGATGGACAATTAAGGTGCACGTTGAGCCAATGGACAATCAGGAGATAAAGTCTAACGAAAAGGCACCCATGCAGAAGGTGCATCCACACCACGAGACACGCCATTTCGCGATGAATGCTAACGAAGATGCAAATGAAGAAGCAGGTGGCAGTTGTGGCAGTTATGATGATTGTGCTGGGCAAATAAGAAGGAAGACTGAATCAAATGAACGCAATTTAAAAATAGCCATAAGTCAATGCAGTTCAGGGTAATCCGATAAATAACACCAGAGGGTCCACTGGGCTCGCTGTTAACTGTATTGGCATAAATTCAAACTATAGGCAGCTACGTAAATAAACTTTGATTATATTTCTCTGATAAATGAGTAAAAGAAAGTTTATACTTCAATTTAAGAGCAAGTAGGTTAATATTATCTTCAACATAAAAACCTCCTAGGATTTAGCGAACATTCAGGAGATAATGTTTGATTACTGTTTTAAATTGGTAATAGGTGAAATGTTTGATTGATTTGTCTTCACGTTTGTGCGCAGCAGAAATAAAAAAAATGAAGAAGAAGATTGAAATGGAATTATAGTATTTGTGTAATTGTTGGTTTTGTTGGTGTCTAGGAGGAGCAGGCAGTTCTGGACAAGATAGTCCGCGAGAGGAGGGCCAGTCTCGCACCTCGGTCAGCTGGGGGTACTCCGCACATAACCGTCTCACAGGCTTCTCTATCCGACCAGCAGCACAACGGATGGTGGTTCCTTGGACCACTTCGCCGCGCAAGCACCCAGAGCATGGGTCCAGTCGCAGTACCTGTAAGCAGAGGGTTACAGTGATCATCATCATCAGCACATCATAATTATCACTATCAACATCATCATCATCATCGTCGTCGTTATCATCATCATTATCGTCATCATCATCAGCATCTTCATCATCACTGTCATCATCATCACCACCATCATCATAATAATCATCACCATCATCATAATAATCATCATTATTGTCATCATCAGCCTAATCGTCATTAACTAACCTTTACCACCATTATTATCATCGGACATGTTATCGTCATCGTCATACTCATCGTCTTTTGTCATCATCATAATCGTAGTCATCGTCGTCTTCATCATCTGTATCATCATTATTAACATCATGATTATCATCATCAGCACCACCGAAACCTCACTGCCATCGTCATTACCGTCATTGTTATCGTCATCGTCATAGTCATGACCATTGTCGTCGTCATCACAATCGTCGGCGACGTCGTTTTCATCATCATCGTCGTCGTTGTCGTATTCCCCATCATCTTCATCGTGTATAGCAGCACCTCTCAGGATACCGCTGTTTTGTCACCCAGAGGAAGGTTAAGAATATTAATTTTATCTCCTGATTTCTCATGGGTTTAACTTGCACCTTAGTTGTTCATCTGACGAAATGGCCACATTTCCTATACTGACCGGATCTATATAACTAGTCTTCATCTTGTCTTCAGCTGCTAGTGATGACTAATACAGCTGGATGCGGTTTTACGTTTGTTTTGGTTTTGTGACGGAAACTGTTGTTCAGTCATTAAGTGATCATCTGGTCATCTGGTTATCTTGTTATCTGGTTATCTTGTCATCTGGTCATGTGCTGTCAAAGAGAACTAATATCAGAGAAGGCGACTTCTTATTTAAGCCATGATTCTGTGTTTTCACTTAAACAGGAACCAGGAAGGAGAGACAGTCGAGGGAAACTATTAGACTGTTTACAGGACGAGGTCAGAAGGTCAAGTTTTCAAGGAATCTGTGAAAGCGCGGTAAACCATCGACTAACTGTTCTGTTATGTAGAAATATAGAAATATAGAATTTTTACGAGGTTTGTTTTAGTTTCCAGATTCCATAAATGCCGCTGGTGTATTGTTTACAAGGTGCGATTGATTTCAAGTATCTAAATGCTTCTAGACTGCCACCATATTATTTTTCGCTCTGAAGCAGATATGATAGTTGTAGTCAATTTGTAATGCTGCTATCATTTTCCGGTTGTAACTGAAAACACTACAAGTTTATGATAAACCGAGAAGTTTATGAGTTTTCATTTGAATATTTCGGCGAGAAGTTTATGAGTTTTCATTTGAATATTACGGCAAGCAAACAAGACAATATATCATTCGCATTTGTATAAAAGCAAAATATCGAGTATATAATCAATTATGAAATTTTTGCCTTTTGTAAGACTATTCCTTTTTGTTGTCACAGGTTCAGTTTTTTGTCGGAAAGTAAAATCAGTTCGGACGAGAAACAATTGAGAAAAGTTTTCTACGTTTTACGTGCATCACAAGGAATATGAACAAAACACAGAAACTAAACGACTTATAGTTTGCTTAAATGCGAGACTGAATCATATCTGCAGAGCTTGGAAGAGAAATAACTTGGTGCACCAATGAACGACTGAATCAATCGACTTCTGATCATGAGTCTCACTGATGACCCGGGTTCTGTCTGTTTAATATTTGTTCAATCTGTACACAAATCTTTGTCTATGTTTTATTGGTTCTCAAGTACCTTGTTTAGTTTTTGCTCTTTAGTGTTATCTTCTTTATTTTCTTCTTCTTCCTCCTCGTCTTCTTCTTCTTCTGCTCTGTTACTCTTCTTTGTACCCTGCCATACCGTTTCAATCCTCATTCTGCTTCTTAAATATATGTTGAACTGCAAACATAATATACTACATTCCTGTGTATAAATTGTATATAGATGTATATGACCTTCTTAACTTCTTGACGCTAGTGAAGACTGGTATGAATATGGCTGTTATTTTCTATGACATCGTGACGTGACTTTGAACTGCTTAATTCTGCCGTGGTCTCTGCAGAATGACATTGCCGTCTGCCACTTCCGAGTGCCAGACAAATCCAGTGAAACTCTCGCTGTACGAAAATGTCAATTTATACTTGACGGCATATATATTTTTCTGAACATTTACATTTTGGGTACTGACGAGAGAGAACCGTTCTTGCAATAAACGGCTTTCAACAGAAGTTTCAATTACCAATAAAATATCCAAACTGCAGCAGAAATAGATACTGTTGCTGTCATTGGCCAACAAATCTGCTAATGGTGCCAATCCGCTTACTCGTTATCGTTTACTTATTGGCGGACTATAAACATTATCAGATAACTAGCTATTTCTTAGCATCCTGGTGCAAATATACAGAACAACTATTTTTCATCTATAATGGGCCTATGCAGTTTGCAACGTACATTTTAAGGCTAGTGCCTAATAGAGTATCTATGCCTGTGTGTAAATGCTTGTATAGGCCTACCTTTAATATAGACGCCTATATAGGACCTCCATTTACCTCTCAAAACATTCTTCACAAACCCATAACGCATTGTATAATGTTAGCGTTTTAATGTACGAAAAGCTCCTCCTTTGTCGAATGAAGGTTGCAGTGCAGCTGGATTAAGCTTTCGCCAGTAGGCCCTCACAGACCCAAAAGCACACACCAAACGAAACATGACGGCCATAAAGCGAGTGTTTACAGATTAATGTAGAAAACTCCACAGTTTAAGAATGAGTGCTAGCGGTAATAAATTAACTGACACATGGGACACCGCAGATTTTAATCGCCTATGCTCTTCTAACCTAACCGTAGGTCATCTGCATTTTGAAGTTTTCACAACATTCATTCATTCCGATAATTCATATAGCACCTCCTCAAGAGACCTACTCAGAGGCGCTTCCAGCCCAGCCACAGCTAAAAAGTGTGATTTGAGGGACTTATAAAAAGCGGGCTAGTTTAACAGAGGTATCAATCGCAAGTATAGTGGGAGGCCATTCCAGATGGGACCCACAATCGAAAAGGCTCGACGCTGTCTAATAGAAGTGTGAGCTCGCGAGACCAAAGGCTACCCTTGCAGAAGAACGGAGAGTTCGACGGGCTGCGAGGTCAGAGACAGATCGACAAAGATCAGACAAGTATATGATGGAGCGCAACCAAAAGGGCACCACCAGACAAGTGCACCAACCCGGTAGGAGATGCTCTGAGAAACAGGGAGCCAGTGATTTAAGTATTTACCGTTCATCTATCACAAAGGTCGTTTTGCTAAATAACTAGCCCTCGGTCTGCTAATTGTTATACTTAGGCATATTACCCTGTGTAGTTAAGGTGAG
Organism: Aporrectodea caliginosa; assembly: GCA_020284085.1. NCBI lineage: Eukaryota > Metazoa > Annelida > Clitellata > Crassiclitellata > Lumbricidae > Aporrectodea > Aporrectodea caliginosa. Next base: position 38,148 of record JACEVL010000914.1, on the reverse strand, counting down.
CTAGGCCTACACTAATTCGCTCGGTGTCAGGTAACTGGTATGGCCACTGCGATGAAGTGAGGCAACCAAGCAGAACAGTTGCATTAAGACAGCCAAGGAAAACTCAGACTTTCCAGTCAAAACTAAAGTCCCACCATGTTAAGAAAGCTTACCCTGATCTTTCCACTCCACAGCCTTCCCATTTCTCTCCACCTTAACACAACCTGCCAAAGCATGTCCTCTGTCTTTCTTCCTCTAGTCTCCTGGAAACCGAATTGTTCTTATTTGTTAACTTTGGACAGCTCCTCTGATTTGACACACCGCACTAGTCATGAAGAAGGTGGTAATGTAATGGTAAGCTACAAAATTTCTCAACGCCACGCAGGGCCGTAAATCACGGGGAGGGAAGGGAGGGAATTCCCTCCCCACTTTTAAGCCTGGGGAGGGAACGTGAAGTAATTCCCTCCCCACAAATTTGTCTAAGCCGTGTCATTTTTCTAAGGCGTGTCATAAATATTATGGCGCCAGCCCCAATCGCCGAAAACTGTTCCTTGGGAGAGTATTGGAATTTACATTCTTTGTCTATTAAGATGCAATTAGTTCTAAAGTTATATATATATATATCGCTTCTGCGACCACACGACAGCGGAGTACCTCTTTCCTCACCACCTCTGAGGCCCTGAGCGGAGAGGTATCGCTTTTCGCCGTTCCCACAACCCCGGCGACCTTCCGGGTCAATAGGGTTGCACAGGACAAGGACAAGATGAGCGGGTGGACTGCAAGAGTCTGGGAGTTGAAAATTAGCAGTGAACAACGGCGGGCAGTAGAGGAGAAGATTGAGCTTTTATGGAGAACTGGAGGGTGAATGCTTTGCTTGGGACTGGAAAGATGACCGAGACATGGAATTCAACTCGTAACCGGTCGGAATTACGGAATATCATATACGACAATGGATCAGTTCCCGGGACGACGCGCCGAGGAGTCGAGAAGCGACTACTGTAGCAGGTCAGACTCATTAAGGCCGCTAGACTAGAAAGGACCACAACAAATGCTTAAATTTGTTCCGAGGTTACCCCGAGCAGGGTTACCGACTTCTGTGCCCCAAACGTTTTTGCTTGTTTTCTCCTGTTGGTGTGGACGCTATTGTTTGTCGGCAAGTTTTTCTCAGGTGACAAAAATTCTTTTAAAGTGATCTTTTCGGCCAAAATCTACTGTAATTGTTATGTTATGTTTCTTTATAATACCGATGGTGACTGGTATTTAGAATTTCTGGCAACGAATTAAGGAATCTCTCTTACCTATAGAATGCCCTGGGTCTATGTGCCCACCTTAAGCGAGAGGTCAGCAAGGCGACTGACACTTTCAGCCGGACAACAGTGTTACAGATGTAAATCTGAGTGCTGAAATAAGTATAGGTTTTCTTCTTCATTAAAGTGAAAGGACGATTTGACGTGACAGGTGCAGGGAGCGAGGGAGAGACAGAGGGTCAGTTCACAGAGTTGCAGGTTCATCAGATGCTCTGATGCATTCTTCAAGCATCTGCGGACCTAGGCGCTGTCTTAACTTACACGATTACCATTTAAACATTAAAATGTAGGGTGCAGATGATTTATAAATGTCTTTAAAATTAAGGGTGCAGATGATATAAATGTTTCCAACAACTAATTCTTTAACCTAGTGTGTAACTGAACTCAGTAGAGGGCTTTCTTAACGGAACTATTCACACTTCCGAAGAGGCAGTTTTCCCTCCCCACATTTTAAAACAGATTTACGGCCCTGACGCCACGCAAAAGCCACATCAGGGAGACCAGCTTTTTAACCAAAGCTATATCAGATCAAGTCCGCATTAGCCAGGGCTCAGGGTGTTTGGTCCGTTTCGGTGCAAGGTCAGAATCCTGGGAGGTCAAATCAACCAAGGAGACAGCATGATGCTACGGTAGAAATCATCGGTGATCGTGGTCATGGGTGTCGTAGGCGTAGAATCAGTAAGATTGCTGGTGCCCTGCGCTTAGTTTGTTTCTTGGAAGAAGTCTCTCGCAAGTTTCTGTAGTCTAGACTTTTAGATGATGCTGGTTCCAACGAGCATCAGTGGCGCGTGTTGCCACAATAGCCGACAAGGCAACGTGTTAGCTAACAGACTCCGCAATACTAATATTTATTCAGTGCAAATAGATAATCTAAATAGACTATATTTACGCGCCGCATCGCATGTTAATGTTATCAAGACATATTTCTGATTTCTTTATTAAACAGGCGATTTTAAAAGTAAAATCAAACTCCATGTTTAAGTTTATGTAAAGCAATGTTATACAGCTCCGAAATATCTCAGCGCCACATGAAAAGAGGACATAGGGAGGAGTCAGAGAGACACATTTATCCACCGGCATCAGTCAAAACAATAAGCAACTTGTAGCTAGCTACCTAGCTTCATAGGTCAACTTCAGTGCCATTGCCGCAATACGCAGAGGTCAGACCAAGGAAGCCAGTGAAATGCTAGGGCTGAAATACAATTGGTCTCGTTTAGAGGAACGGTTACACAAAGGTCTCCAGAAAAGTCACCTGGAACGATTCGGTTTCGACTTTCAATTAACCTTCCAACAGAAATTGTAAGATGACGGGAAAGTGCAAGAATAGCGACAATTGGACGACGAGCTACTAACACGCAAACAGACAGACAGAGAAACAGATTAAGACAAACAGACAAACAGATATACACAAACTTAGGCAGATCCATAAACTATGCAGTTAGAGGCCCTGATCCTGTCTGAATTTGAGTAAATTCGATAGATTTGCAAATGACCAGGCGCATAAAGACTGTGCACGCATTCATAAAAATGATAAAAACTTACATCAAAATGTTACATCTAAAAATTGTGTTGTCTCTAGTTAATGCGATTTGCCAGCACTCGTATGAATGTTAAGTGGCTGACATTATAATAACATGCGGTGTAATAAGCTTGTCTGTAGACATTGAACCTTTAACAGCACACACACACCCGAAGTCTAATTAAAATTTTGGCCAAATCAAAGACGATCAGTGAATACAAAAGATCAACACTGTTTACGATTCGATGCATCTGTTCGTCTGGAAGCGTTCCTCTTGAGCATTGCGGTGTAGAGGGAAAAGATGAACAGCTTCTAATAGAGAAGATGAAACAGCGAGTTCGTTCTGTCTACATCCACTTTCGCCCTCACCTCAGCAATGGCGTCGTTTCGTCATCTGTAGAACGACGATTAGAACCAGTGAGCCCAAAACTGAAACAAACGAACAACTGAACTAAATTATATTCAATCATCGACCTATTTCTAGGATCAGCTAGACCTAAATGGATCGCCAATGGGAAAATAAATAGCAGTAAGAAAAGCGAAATATGCTTAGCCTAGTAGTTAAGTCATTTGTTTGAATTCTGCTACATGGAGATGGCCTTCTAACTTTTATAAATGGATTCTGACCTGTTGCTCTAGAATCTCGAAATCGTTCCACTCCCGATGTTGGACCGCGTGTGGTGGAGTTTGATTGCAATAACCCGCCTAGAAATGAACAAATTATTCCATGAAATAATTATTACTCGACTGTCATATTTCATTTGAAAGATAAAAAGCGAGTTAACTTTCTGTGAATAGCTAGCAGATTTTTCAGATGTCTTTAACCATTAAAATGATTGTCATAAAATACGGAATACTTGTAGTTTGTAAGCGCTACTCTGCTAAAAACTGTAAACTAATTTGCCACCATCATCTGTTGAGCTCATTTCCACACTAATGTGGACGTTTCTGCAACAAAGTATGGACATACGTTACCGTAGATTTTGGAGTAAACAACAAAACTTGTTGCGGAGAAGTGTACACATGGGGAATGAGCCAGATCTCAACATTTGGTGTTCAGCCTAAGTCTACACTTTTAGACAGGTACTCTATGCTCTCTTACAAGGCTCTGGCGTGTAGAGCACGCCTAGCACATAATTATAGACTACAGACTAAGCTATTTACTACGCATAAATAGCCTACAATGCCCTACATATATATTTTTTTCTTTTAGTCGTGTTCGATAATTCATGTATGTATATATTTAATATATATAGCCTACATGTATGTCGACTAACATTTGGCAATCAATGTGCATATAGGCTAACACAAGATCTTTCATGATGTTATTTAACATAATAAATAATATTTATTATGTTGCCATCAAGTGTGGCAAATAAACCTAGTGCCGCAAGGTATGTTGTAATTGTACCAACCTGGTGTTTCGGTGTAACCAACTCCAAGCGTTGTCGTGTTAGATCCATACGTCACTACACAAAATAGTTGCTGTTAAGATATTTTGCCAATACAACTTATCTATGGTTGTGTCCCAGTGGCAGAGCGCTAGATTTTTATTACTACGGCTCTATTTCAAGTCCATATGCATACTTTGAGTGTGAGAAATCTTCGCCGATGCCAGCAATCTGCCGTGTTTTTGAAATTTTTGTGCGTATATGCTTGGCATCCCCGTAAGGAGCTGTCCATAAATGTCGTCACGCTATTTTGGCACAAAATTTATCCCGCCCCTCTCGTCGCAGTTTAAGCATTAAGCGCTAAGCAGTTCAATGCTGCATAATCACAGAGCGTCATACAAGCCTAACCCCTCCCCCTCTGGACGTAATATCATTTATGGACTTTTTATATTAAGAATAGTTCTGTGAATGGATGAAAGAAACTCATGTCACGAATGAATGAATGAATAAAACGTGACCATCACAATCGGATCAGTGATCGAAAGCTATGACATAGTCATCTTGTTGTACACAAGTAACAACCACGACAATCATGAAGGAATGAGTATGTCTAGACATGAGTGGAGAACAAATGCAGTTTGAGATACCTTGTGTATTAAGATTAAGACGTTGACACAATTCAGAACACATCGGGCCAGCTGTACGTACCAGTTGAAGTTTTGCAGTCACTGCCATCGAGACATGGACATTGACCAGTGACCTTGTCACAAGGCAAGTCCGTCCCTGGACACTGTGGACATCGGTTGGCGCAGTTGATCCCATAAGTTCCACGTTCACAACCTTAACCACCAAAAAACATGTTCAAATGAGAATCAAATTTTCTATCAATTATTTAGAAGTCTGCAGTTTAAAGTTCCATTTTCTCAGCTTTTGCCACAGAATAACCGGTTTATGATATTTATTGCGCTATAGGATGTCGGAAAATCATACACCGAGGCTATGCTTTGGTTTTGTTGAAATTCTGGACAAGCTAAAGCAGTGTGGCTAGAATGATAACATATAAAAATATGATAATATATTAAAATAAAAGACAAACATAGTAACCTCTGTCTTATCACATTGAAATGCATTAGCGCTTTTCAAATGTTCATAAAGAGAAATATATGAATGTTCGTACTCCGCCCCCAGAGGCCCAGACTACTCCCCAGACTCTGTCAAAGAAGAGTTAACTGATTGAACTCATTCCTTCACTGATAAATATATTCAATTTCCATTAATGTCTACTGAATGGCAGAAATTACAACACATCTCCTGCAACAGAAGCTGTTTAATTTTGTAATGAAAACAGCGCTAGTTAGTACCTTATCTGAAATGGCGCCACATGACTAATAATATATGAATGTTCATATATTGACATATTGTGGGGCGCGGTGGTGTAGGGGTATGTTCGGTGCGTTGCAGCCGGAGGGTTGTGGGTTCGAATCCACCTCAAGCCGCCGCGTAGGGACCCTGGGCAAGTCCTTCACTCGCAATTGCTCATGCGTGAAACTCCGATTCAGTGTCCGCGCTGTAGTCGCGAGTGCCTCTGAGTAGAAATCTTGAAAGGGCGCTATAACAAGTGCTCGAAATGAAATGAATGAATGAATATACACACACAACGACCTGTGGAGACCTGTTGGTCCCGCGCTTCCGTACAACGATGCGGGCGCACCGTGCTTTCTCATGCATTGGAACATCTTTGTTCAACAGTATGCCATTAAACCTACGAACTATTTCGTCACAGACAGCATAACAAGAATTTTCAAACCATCGTTTTAGAGCGGTTAGATTGCCATGCTAAACGCCCTTGTGAGGCTCTTAAAAGATGCTTCACAAATAGCCAGATACATACTTACATACGAGCCAAACAGCAGATGTTTCTACATACCTCTAGTGCACGTTGGTGGAATGAAACCTCGATTGCACGATGCACAGCCAGTACTGTGACTGCAGTTCCCAAGACAATTTTGACATACTAAAAGAAAGGCAAAATATTTAAACAAGCTATAGCGTTTTATTTCAATACGATACCTTACGTCTTATAGATAATGTAATGTTCTGTTAGACAGGAGCGCAATTTGCTATGAGGAACTTTAGCAAGCACATATAAAAAACCATTGAAACTGAATTCATGACAAAAATCTACTAATAAAATATGTAAAGTAAACGACATTAAACAATCGGCATGAATGTGAACGTTAGCACCGTTTGTGATTGAATAATTTGACATCTTGAAGGAAGGCATCAATTTGCACTTTTACACAGCATCCATCCCAGGGTGCGAACGTTCAAACGTATAAGATCCTTACAAATGAAGTGCTGTAATGCAATTAGCCTGGAACGGAAAGTTTTGTAATACACACTCTTTCGTTTCCGACTAATTATTCAGCACCAATTCGTCTTCGGATGAATACAAACACTTGAGTACAAGGACATGCTTCTGTCTGCCTGTCTGTCTCCTTTGTGTTATTTATTAAATTCCCTAGCTATACTTTTTCAGCTACAGCCCGTGACCTTGGTATCCTGTTATCAGGAGCTTACCTTTACACCACACCTGCATCGCCTTAGTCGTGATTGTCACCAACTGCGTCAGCTACGTACTGTTGCACGTTCGCTAACGGCCAGCGCAGCAGCTACTTCTGTTCATGCTTTCATTACGGCACGGCTTGATTAATGTTCAACCCTTTACTCTTGCCCGGGCTGGAGTTGTGAGAGCGTCTGAGTTATTACCTTCCGCATGCAGCCATATATAAATTTTTGAATGAATGAATATATTCGCTTGACTCATTCACTTCAGCATATCAGTTAGTTGCATCTTTTCCATCTGCCTGTCATCCATTACATTCAAGGTGTGTTTATTACTTTTCAGCAGCTCTTGAAAGGCGCTCTATAAATGAAACGTTGAACAATAGATATTACATTAGAGCCCTGCAGCTCCGTTCAAACATAAGGCTGGAAGCGTCCTTTAGTATTTTGCTCAGGAAGAGACTCCACATAAATTGACAAATACAATACAATGCAACTAAGCATGATGAATATCTGCTTACCGTAATATCTGGTTGCTTCCACTTCGACCTCACACAGAGCCATTCTGCCAGGACTCACGCCCCCCGTTCGCTGGATTGTAACGTATTGACCGACCAATGGACGGCTGCAGTTGACGTTGAAGGAGTCATTTCTCTGAACCCTAACCACATCCGGTGCTCCTTCAAACACGATTGAGGTCGGCTTCACCCACTGACAGACCGTCCGAGAGGCTGCATCAGACACATCGCTCTGATACGATAGGTAGACTGTGAAATTATACTGAAACTGCCACTCTGCAAGAAACGATAGAAATCAAATTAATTAAAGGAAATAGCATGCTGTTAATGGTAACATTGTAAATAATAAAAGCCAAGACATAATGATGTGAACATTATTTGATCTCAAATTAAAAAGTTTCCAAAAGGTACTTGTTCTCTGTACAGTCCAAAGAACTGTTTATTATTATTACTTTTTTCTTATATTTTCATTATTACTGACACGTCACTATAATTAGGAACCATTATGCATAACTATCTTCATCATCCTCATCATCACCACCACAATCATCAGCATCAATTTTATCACCATTATTATCCTCCTCACCACCACCCCATTTCATTATTATTATGAGATTCGTAACCATCATTATTATCATCGTTATCATCGTTATCAGATCATCATCGTTATCATCATCATCATCATCATCATCATCATCATCATCATCATCATCATCATCATCATCATCATCATCATCATCATCATCATCATCATCATCATCATCATCATCATCATCATCATCATCATCATCATCATCATCATCATCATCATCATCATCATCATCATCATCATCATCATCATCATCATCATCATCATCATCATCATCATCATCATCATCATCATCATCATCATCATCATCATCATCATCATCATCATCATCATCACCATCATCATCATCATCACCAACAACATCATCAATCATCAGCACCATCATCAAAACAGCCAAAACAGCATCACTTTAAATCCTTGATGCCACTGACCTTGACTATCATCAGTGTTGAAGATGGTGACACTGGTGACTGTGTAGGTGTCGGCCAGGTCGACCTGCCACCAAGCGAAGTCCCTGTTTCCACGGTAACTGGGGTCTGAGGTGTCGATGCTCGAACAGTGTCTGCTGTCCGACCCCGAATAGAGGTAACCGTCAACAGCACGACCGGCATCACGACCGGCGTACATTCCACTCTGGGTGGCCCACTTGCCCAACGCCGGGTCTTTAAGTTCAAACAGAACTAATCATTTGCATGTTAGGGCAAAGTATTCGCTTATCTATCAAAGCATAATCGTCATAACTATGACCCGTGGGCTGAAATGTAATTTGCAGAATACGAGGTAGGCCCCTCGAAGATGAACGCTTTACGCGTACCCACAGTGTCAGATAGGCACAAACATCTCAACAACTGTCAGTGTAAGTAAGTAAGTAAGTAAGTATGAATATCCTTTAATAAACCAATTGCTAACCGCATTTTAATGATCAATATACTTTCAGTAGATCATTTAAAAATTAGTCATAGTAGACATACCTTGGCTTGATCTGATACAGTTATAGACTAGAGTTATCACTGTCCTCAAGCTCATACTGTACGTATACTATATGCATAAACACAATTGCTCACGTTCTCAGCTTTGGTTAATGTTTGAACGGTACTTGAACGTCAAATTTATCATGTTGTTGTTCAAAACGTACTAGGTATCGTGTTTGGTGGAGGTGGTTGTTTGCCTAGAAGAGCATTATTATGTGATATGTAAATGTAAATGTTGACAAATCTTGAAACATTTTTGAAACAGCATCACACAAAAACAGCCTCAAGGAGAACAGCTTAATCGCAGGCGCTGAATACAATCCGCAAGAGCCAGATTGTCTGGTCGGTTTCGGAGACAGGCCAGAATCCAATGGGTCAAGCCAAGGTGGTCATATGTTGGTTCCGGAGTGGAACCAGAAAAACATAGTTTGAAAAGTTCAGTTTAAATCTTGAGTTTAAATGCTGCAGGAGAAAGTGCTCAGACAGACAGACGAAAAAGGGATAATGACAGAGATCATTCAGGAGTTTGTTCCAGAGAAAGATCTGGCGTAACGTAGATCAAGAAGAGGCTGCAGAATTCACGAGGAGGAGAAGGGTTCCGAGAATTAGGAATGTATAATGAAGAACTAGTTAAATCTTGGAAGTTGAAGAGCGGATATCTGACGTATTATAAAGAGAGGTTGAGATGTTTGAAAGGCATTGTATTTTAAGAGAGATACAATTTTGTAGAGGAAGCGATGAGGGATTTTAAAGGACATAAAGTGACTTTGCGAGTAGTCGCTGACTAGCGGAATATATCACTTGAAGTTGCGCTACACAAGTTTTCACTTATGTTATGCTGTGTTCAAGTAGGTGACTGGATTGCTGCAATGACTTCACGTTCGAGAATAGCACTGTGTGTATTGTTATTTCTATTAATCCATTTTAGAAAACGAAGTCATACACTGACAAGATACGATATTATAGGCCTACATAAAATAACCTATGGACAGTTGCAAGATACTCTTGTTTTACTAAGAAACGACTGTTTACCCTCATTACGAGCAACTGTTTAATTGGCTGTTAATTTCAAATCCTTTGTTCTTTATTAAACTTCACAAACTAAAGCAATGGCATTTTTATGTCACTTACTTGAGCTGTCACCTTGAGCTGTGCAGAAGGTGGACGCCTGAAGCACGAGTAGAATCAAAGCAATAGCACAGTGAATCATTTTGAGCATGCTAATCAGGCGAGGTGTGGGTGACCAGACTGCTAAGTGTGGTATTCAAGGCACTTTAGTGATCGCAGAGATCCAGATGTACGATAAAGTGACCTCAATCTTCTTTATCCGTTGTCAGAATGCCTGTTGTGTCCTGAAATATGTCCAAAGTGGAACTGAGAAATAGCAGTCAACCTATACGGACGGACGATAAGACATTGCATCATCATCTTTAGCAACTTTTGAGCAATAGGCCTATACGGGTATACTGATTTAAAAAAATTAAATATGAGTCAAATTAACGATTTAGTTGTATTTCACTGCCTGCACAATTAAATATGGTTATATTTTGCCATTTAAAAACTGCAAACCTTTACACAACAGAGCCATCTATATGCCAAACTGTACCTCGACTACGGAACGTGCTTCCTCTGACTTATGCATAATTATTCTCAGTTCCCACCAATAGCACCACTCACCCACCGTCGTCTGCCTCAGGCTCCTCTACTTATCACTCCACTGGCTTACCACTCCAAATTTAAGTCTAACCTCTTCAAGTTCCTACCCTAATCCATCCATTCCTCCGCCCTCCAAGCTTTCTCATCCTCAACCGAACTCGCCTTATCAGCTCATCTGTCTCCTCTCTTTGGTCTCCCTGCAACCAGACTCGGATCTTCCCTCTACATTTCTTAACAACCCTCTGACACGCCGTAGCACTCAGCTTCAGAGTAGCGCTTTAAAAAGTTCGAGTTAGGCTAACGATTAAGATTACCAGCGCTAATCAATAAGAAATTACTGCCAGTGATAGGCCTATAACATAAGAGCACATAAATATGTTTGTATTTTACAGTGAATTTATAGTATAAAAAGGACATCGCCAGGAGATTCAGTAGGCCTACACATTGATAACTTTTGTCTGCAATACCTTCTTGTCACAACGTTTGACCTACATAACTACATCACTGAAGCCTACAGCATTAACGTTGCAATATACTTAAAACATCGCAATGCAATGAACCAAACCAGTAGGAACGTGTTCGTCTTAGGTCTGCCTGTTGCACTCTTTACAGTCAATTAGGCCTATTCATTGTTTAATCATTCTTTCAGACCATAACACTCACATCATGCTTTTGTATTTTCTCGGATTGACTACTGCAACTCCATTCTTGTTGGTCCTCCTAAGGTTCGTCTCTCTCCTCTTCAGTCGGTCCTCAACACAGCTGCTAGACTGATAGCCCGCCTTCCCCGGTACTCTCACATCTCTACCTTTATGTTTGACGAACTTCATTGGCTCCCTCTGCATGCTCGCATACAATTTAAAATCCTCTCTCTGATCTTCGAGGCTCAGAGGGGTCTTGCCCCGCAATATCTGGTTGGCGTAATACATCGGCCTCATTCAGCTTCCTCCCACCGTCCACTTCGTTCCTGCAATAGACTTGACCTCTTGGTACCCCGTAGTAGAACTGCTATGGCTCAGGCTCGTTCCTTTGCTTCAATTTATTGGTCCCTCACTTTGGAATGCTCTTTCTCCTTGTGTTCGGTCTAAAATTCTCTCTGCCAGTCTCTCTTTTTCCTTCGCTTTTCTCAAAACCTGTTTATTTTCGCGGGGCTTAGCACTGGGAGCGCTTCTGAACGGTTCACCCTACGAGAGGCGCTTTTACAAATACTTAAATACGATACGATAAGAATACGATACGATACATCTTCAATTAGTATCAATGCTTAGATGTATACAAAAGTATAGGCCAACTGTGAATTTGAAGGCCTTGCAAAAAAAATTAACCGAAATATTTACCTGGCTAAATTAGATGAATAAATCCATCGGGAAACCAGCATGGAAACGAATTCTGTTTCTGAACAAAATTATATCCTTTCTAACGAAATGAGGTTCATTATCCGATTAGCTTCTGAATTTCATTTACACAAATATCCGAGTTAAAAGTTCTTCTGAGCATAGAACAACGATTACTATATTGAAGAATTTCACAAACATTGACAACCAGATATGTCTTGTTCATGTAAGAAACCTAACCACGATCCACACCTGTCATAAGCCGTATAGGCCATAACACAACACGCGTACATGTATATGGCCTACAGGTATGTAGACCAATAGCTGTACACACGCATCTGCAGATTCGCTTCGCCCATTCAATGAACATCAACATAGAACTCACCTAGCTCTAAATGTGTCAGTGCGTGACGCCTATGGAAAGCCGTTGGCGAATTTATTGGCATTAAAATTAGCCCTCACCATTTAGTCGATAGGCCTATACAAGTGCGTTGTGACGGAAATGATTAACAAAGATGCATAAAGAGTGCCTAATTAACTTAGGCTATGTTACCATTAATTATTTAAAGGACCCGTCTAGAACACGAACATACAGAACCATAGATAACATTAAAGTCCCCCAAAGCATTGTATTGATTCGCTAGCATTTTTAAACAATCTGCCTTTATTTTCAAGACATGTCTTTTCAAGCATAAACTTCTTGCTTAGGCTTAGCTTCATTATTTCAACCGACCTATCAGATTTCTCATCAATTGATATCATACAGGTATCACAGCTATTGTAAATTGGTTCGCATTCAGCTAGAAGTGCTAACAAATTCAATGAGACATTGTGTAATTGTGTAGAGTATAAATTCACAGCTTTGCCTGATAAACGTTTAGGCTCTGCATGATTAAAGTGACCCAATTTATGAAAGTCCATTTCTGTACGGTACGATGCTCGATTGAGATGCAAGCTTGATTGAACACTTGGCCTTTCTCGGTGGGAAAAGCTACTCGAAAGATAATATTGGCAGGCCACTCATTTCTAGGGGAGGTTCATGTACATGTATTCGTACCATAACCAACATGAAATTAAAAGTCATCCATATATGCAGTTTTGCCATTTTCAGTCTTCCACAAATCTGAGTGTAGCAATCGTTGCGAAATACCAATAGACTTATAAATATTCCTGCGTTTCTGTTGACTAAATTCAATAACTTCACACTCATTGAAAATAGCTTCTATAAGTAATCCTAATTACAGTGTCAATAACACTCACAAAACGGCTTCAACTTCAACTTCGTGGGTTTTTACACATGATGGGCTAAACACCACCAG
>JACEVL010000914.1:0-20000 GCA_020284085.1 Aporrectodea caliginosa | reverse complement strand
TTACTCTGTGAATAATATTCACCTTATCTGTTACTGGACGTTGGTCTGAGAACAGTGCCAGACCTACAGCCTCATCTGAAAGGTACCACTAGTGGTTTCTAGGGCCTTCCTGGCAGCAACCCAATCTCATCGGGGTCAACTGACTCATATTTTCCTAGATTAATCCAAACTGACAGATCTTGTCCTGGAGTGTCAGCAGCAAGTGAGACCTGTGTCCATGCTTTTGTGTAAAGAAGGGCAACAAAGCTGCACAAATCGATGAATCTGAGTTTCTATCTTCTTCGTTAGATTGAATACACCACGTTGATCACGAAAAAGGTAGATTTTGATGGCATACAGTAACTTGGCCATCCAACTTGCATGGTGAATTGGCCCAGGGCTCTCCAGTGAATTATTGAAGGCTAACTTACAAGACAACCATTTTCAGCTCAATGTGTTCTTGGTAGTCATCTCTGATCTCTGAATATGATTTTCTTTCAGTAAACGTCTTGAGAAAACTAAGTGCTTTTTCATGATAGGATTCAGTGCCGGATGTGACATTCAGTCCTGTATCACACTTTCCCAAGCAGCTTTATAAAATTATGTCTGGAAGATTGGAATATGTGGTGAATTAGATGGACCGCAGCACAAGGTGAATACTTTGGCTAAAATCATCACATGGTAATGGTAGGCTAACCACAGGAGCTCTCGACCTATCCTGTCTTCCAGCAGAACGCACACTCCGTTGAAGAGCTCCGTGTTGACAGATGCCAAAGCTTAAGGTTTGAACCTTTTCAGTGAGTTTCCACAACTCCAGACGATTATGAATGGCCATGGATTCATTGTATCCTGTTCCACAGACTAATTTCGGCGCACCGAAAAGTTAAAGTGTTAAATATGAGCTCTTAGATTTCATTGGCAAATGGTAAATTTGAAAATTCACTTCTGAAAACATGTCTGCCAAAAACACAGAAAGTAGACACCATGACCTTCAACAAGAACTTTACACTCTGTTCAAAATACCAGTTAGTAAGTAAGTAAGTATAACACAGCAGAAACTATTTGAATCTCATCTCCATGACAAATGTTGAATTGTTGACCAAGTTATACGACATCAAGATTTACCGCAAATGCTACTATATGGTAATATTTAAATGTCATTGAGCACCATCTTCCAGCTGGAATAAGATGCTGAAATTTTATCTCAATAATACTATTGACAGGTCTAACAAACTGAGAGGGTGCCCTGGTTTCTAGCTTGAACTTTGTTTTTCTGAACCACCTTAATGATCGTAAAACATATTTTGCTTATAAAACATAATTTTTTATTATTGTGTCAAAATCTAAAACGAGCTAGACATAAGTCATAAGTCATAACATAAGACATAAGTCATAACTATTGTCTTGTTAAAATTAAACATATCTCCAATATTCCTGAACTGTTCTAATGTATAGGCCTACCTGACTATTTAATTACAAATGGCTAATCCTGCAACTGGTAAAAAATAGCACTCTAGCATTGTTGTTTTACGTGCACATAACGGAATCTATCGGAATAGCCTTTGCTTAGCATAAAGAGCTTATTCGTTCGTTAATTCGTAGCACTTGTAGCGCCCTCCAAGATACCTACTCAGAGGCGCTTAAGGTTTCAAATGGTTGTAAGAGGTCTGTGCAAAGTTCCTTGGTTAAAAGAACAACCTGATCTGAAGAAGGTTATTCCATGTGGTGGGCCCAGCCACTGAAAAGGCACAACGTTGTGTCTTTGAAGTGCTCGCAAAGAGAACAAGAAGTTCACCTCGAGATGCAGAACATAGATTACCGCGGTCAGCCAAACCAGATGTGGGGCAACAGAGCTCCCGCAACTAACTAGCACCGTCAGATCCAGACTGTAATACTAATTCAACACGCTCGGAAATAGGCAAACAAAGGAGCACATCAAGCATATAGGCCTACTGCAAGAGATGATCACATTTTTAAATACAACCAAATAAAGAACTTACCTAGAAAGATTTGGCCTTTGATGTATATCTCACACAACCACAGAGCTTTTGTATTATCGGAACCGTGTCTGGTGATGCTGAGATATCTGCCAACTGATACTCTATCACAGGTAATCGTGTCGTTTCCACCGGTTGGAACAGCTTTGCTATAATCATAGCACAACGTCTGGGAGTTCACATCTGTTGTCGGGCTAACCGTAATTTTGAAGTATGACATGTAACCTATCGCTCCTACAAAAATTTAATCAATACTAAATGATGCCCATAAATCTTAAAATGCATTGAATTAGAGACTAATAGTCTATGCTTTAGGAGAACAAAACGAGTCGGATTCAGAACGCGAAGACATACACAGATCAACTATTTTCGCAATCAGGCACAATGAGAAAGTTTTGACCAATTTCGTGGACTAAAAACAAGCGATTGACAGCGAATTATAATGAAGGCACCTCGACAAAAATCAATCGGACGCAGAATCGGAGAAACAGATCAAGCTTTGCAAGAGATATACTATAAACTTAGAGCAGATAATGAAACTTATAACGCAATTTGAAAAACGTGTTTCTAAAAATGAATAGCTAATTTAGGAAGTGTAAACCTTAAATATCTAGCTTTTGTGGTCACCTTTCACAGTCATGTAACCATAAACAATAAAAAAATATGCCTATTGGTGTCATTTGGGTTTTAATAAATTTCGCATTTTCGCGTAAAATTCATATTTTCATTATTTTTAAAAAGTAAATCAGTGTACTTCTAGGTGGGTAAAAAATAGCTCAACGATTTAAAGAATCGTTGCTCAAGTAAGCTATACTCTGATCAAATCTGTAGTCATATATATTACTTTCATATTATATTACTTTCGATGCATTTTCACCGACTGGAACAGCTGTATCTGATATAACACAACGTCTGAGAGTTCATAATTATCTGTTGTCGAACCAACTGTAATTTTAAAGTACGAGATATAAGATGTCGAATCTATACAGATTACAGATGTAGGCTACGACAAAAAAATACAGCAGGTCTAACAGGGCACGACCATACGCAAAGATTATTGCCCAGTAATTTTGCCGCAAATTAACTCCAGTTGCAACATATAGCTGAGTTGCTGTTGTGTTACAACAAGTCGTACAAATAACAGGTGTGACACCAAATAGGCCTATGCTAAACTGTCAATACAGAGGACACTGTCTCTGAACATTTAACATTTTCCAAAGCCAATTAAAGCAATTGCATAACTGTAAATGACGCAAACGACTGTACTTTTTTACGCTGCACGTTCTGATTTAATTTATTCAAATATAAGTAGGCCTACTTGCTTGGTTTGCTAGTTTCTAATTAATTTAATCACCAATTTACTATATTATAGCTATAAATGACTTAAAGGTTAATCACTAGTCGTCATCCGTATTGTTTACTAATAGGTAACCCTAATTAAACGTGACTATGACACCCCATTAACCATTAAGCTTTACGTTTATTTTTTTATCTTTATCAAGTTTGGGATCAGTAAACGACGAAGATCATGATAATGCAGTATGATGATCTTCATTAAATATTTTGTATTGCGCTGCAATGACATTCGCATAGTTTGAATTAGACCCTAAATATGTGTAGCAGTGCTTACCGGTTTTACTGTTGAATATGGTCACACTGGTGATGGTATAGGTATTCACGAGGTCAATATACCACTGTCCGTTTGTGTTATTTGGATCGACGGATTCAGCACAAGTTTCAGCATCGAGATCAACAGCCCGACTTGAAACAAGTTCTATCCCGTTTTCCTGATAGACTCCTCTCTGGTAGGTTGGTAAATTGTACAGGTATATATATCCATCTGAAATTGGAAGGTAAACTTGTTTAATTGCATGTTTATTTCTTAAAACTGAAGACAAGGACGCATAAGAAAGAGCGCTAGCAGTCGTACTGATTCACCAATATTAAGACGCGTTATTATACCGAATTGCTGAAGATGAATGAGCTCAACAAAGGTGAGAAACGACATTTAAAAATATTAAACTGCTCATAATATATTTGTTTGCCCTACATTTTTAAGATTGTCTCGAAGCTAAACTGAAATTTTCTTCTAAAATACCGTAAGATCGGTGGCTTCTGAAGCCCCATGGAGGATTCAGCTCGAAGAAAAATTCGGATGTGGCCCCCATCAGATTGTGGGGTCAAGTCATGAGTTTGACAGCGCAAACTTTGGCTTTGTTAAGCAATTCTTTTTAGGTCGTGGATAGAGTCACGCCCGACGTGAGCCGATACCTGGGACTAGGATCACGCCCGCCTCGCAATTGGTCATTACATGTCACATGATTGTGTGTACCTGAAACGAACCGACCGATAAACATTGCCGTTTGCGGTGGAAGTTTGTTCACCGTGTTTTCTAAAGACGAAACTAACCCTAACCCTGACCCTAACCGACCCTCACGACGCCTAATCTGACCCTAAACGACCCTGACGACGCCAATTTTACCCTAAACGACCCCACGAATCCTAACCTGGCCCTAACCGGCCCTCAAGTTGTCCGCCATATCAAAATTCCACGGGAATACAACAAGTTCACGTGACAGGCTTTAGCCAATAACGCGACGGACGTGACTGTAGTACTGGGGATCCGGTGACGCCCGGGGCGTGAACGGATCCACTACGTTCTTTTTATTCTTTCGTTTGTGAATGGCAAATGATATGAATGAGCTTCGTTAGCTTCGAGCGGTCTCTCGCTCTCCCTCTTATGACGCGGTTGGTCCTTGTTCACGCCTTCGTTACTGGTCTGATTGGCCACTGTTGCTCCTTACTTGCTGGCCTTCCCTTGGGGTTCTGGGGCGACTAGATCGGCTGCTCGGCTTATTCGACGGCTTCCTAAATTATTCGCCTCTGTCTCTCCATAAATGCGTGATAATCATAATTCTTTATTAATTCAAACCGGCAAAGGCAGTATGATTACAATTCAGTATCAGAAGCCATGCAAGGCGTCCATTACGTCCTACATATCATTTGATCATTTTACCAATGCGTCATCTCGCGAATGATAGGCTGAGTGGACCTTTGGAAGGGTTGCGGGAAGCGATCCCGCTTTCTACTGCCCTTCACGCCAGTGATGTTACCACTACTCTATGGACGCTTCCTACTGCCCTTCACGCCAGTGATTTTACCACTACTATATCCACCCCATGATGTGATGTGTTGCATTGGCTGCCTGTGTCTCAGCTGATTTCACACCGCATTGCTGCTCTGGTTTATCTTTGCTTTCTTAGCTGTGCTCCATTTTACTTGAGCCTCCCAGTGTCCGACGTTGCAGCGCATCGGGTGCTTCGCTCTGCGACGAGGGTTGAGCTCCTAGTTCCACGGGTTCGCTTAGTTATTTTTCTGTTGTGGGCCCTTCCATCTAGAATGACCTGCCGCTTAAGCTCCGCTCTTTACTTGTGAGCCATCGGGTAGGGTTCTACAAGTCCCTCAAGTCTTTTTTCTTTAGTCGTGACCGGGTCGGGAGCGCTCCTCAGTAGGTTCGTGAACGGGCGCTATATAAATGCTCTGAAAAAAATAAATGAATGAATGAATGACAGGTAGCAGAGCTTCGCGATAGTGCAGTGCTTAGTTTCTTGACCGCCAACCCAGAGGTCTGGAATTAAAGTTCCGCCAAGACAATATTACTCTTATTACTCTTGTACATGTGCCCTGTCGATAGGTTGACAGTCGGCGAGAAAGAGAATAGCCGACCCTCATACATCGAAACCGAAGTCGCAAAAGCTTCGCACTCGTGAAAGCGTTCGTAAATAAGCTGCGCTTAGCTTTCAAATAGCGCTTTAGAAATTTGGAGTTTACGATTACGATTACGGCTTGAATCCACTACATCAATGCTTAGACAAACATCAATACAGTCATAGAGCGTCTATCTAAACCTCCACGTGGCTCTCTTACAGATCTAAAGTGGTTCGACCTCAGTTAGGTTGAATATGTTTATGTGCATGAAGATCTCTATTTTCAGTGTTTACAGGATGATGGCCAGCTGTACGTAAGATTAGAGACATTTAAATCTAGCTAGTTATCAATCTCAGCACGGATCTAGTTTCTACTTTTTGTCCTTATACAAAACAGTTTACATAGTAATTAACCTGCTGACGTCTGCATTGCATTAACCCGGGTTATTCCTTCAGGCCAGACTTACCATTGGCCTCCAGTGGTCAGTCGTTTTTCAATCTTTTTGCACAATGGCTCATTTATCTACAGGAGTTCACTGCCGGTGTCACGAAATAGAGTATCCCCCATACATGAGTATCCCCCTAGCGAAATGGAGTAGGCCTATTCGGTTTAGTTTGCATTTTTGGCGGTTTCTAAGTGTATTCAGTCGAACTGTTTGAATTCATTGTACACATAAAAAGTTTTAAGTTGTAGGCTATATCTTTAGTTTGTACGTCGACCTGAAATTAATTTACTTCGTTTTTGTTGATTTTGACTGGATTTTCGTCTTGGCTATCGTGATGCGTATGACGATGGGGGATAGAATGGTTTATAACCCCGGATACTCTAAACCGGTTTATTCTATCCGGGGGATATGCTTTAGGGCGAAAAGAATATCTCGGAACACCGGCGCTTGGCAAAAACCATTTACAAAAATTGCCTACTGGACTTGAGTATCCATATTTCTACAAAATACATGTAAAATTATCACCTATTGAGACTTCCGCAGTCGTCGAATTGGGATAATAGCTTTCTAACACAGATTAAAAGTCTCTGGAATCACTCAGAATTCATCTTTTGTTAAATATATATACATATATATATATTCGTTTGTAATATATTAGAAGTAGGAGTACGTACCTGATGGGTTGCGAATTATTTCAACTTCGCAGAGAGAAATAGCATCCTGTCGGAATCCTCCTTGTCGTTTTATAGTTACATATCTACCGACCAAAGGATTCGGAGAACATGTGAAGTTGATCTGTGATCCCGGTGAAACATAGGATCCATTGTTGAACGTAGTACAAACATTGGACGATTAGACGTCAGTGCTGTTTGATTTCGAGACTAAAACGACGAAGTTCTCTAGAAACTTCGCTTCTAAATAGGCGATAAAAAAGATAAACGTCGATTTTTTAAGAAGCCTTCTTTATAAATTATTCATAAATGAATTTTAATTAGTTGCTGTCTATCGATTTGAAACAATTATGAAATTCCGTATTTACTAACTACAGCACCTGACTTGCATTCGGTATAACTAGAAGTTTATTTTAAGAAGTCTTCTCTCGATACTTTTGCACGCTAAACAAAATTGATCAACAACAACAACAAAATTAATTTACATTATGATTAATCAAAATGGCAAATAATTCGTCATGGAGGACAGTTACACTCCGATGGGTAAAATTGATTACTTCTCCATTTGTATGTATGTATGTATGTATGTATGTATGTATGTATGTATGTATGTATGTATGTATGTATGTATGTATGTATGTATGTATGTATGTATGTATGTATGTATGTATGTATGTATGTATATATGTAATTATGTATGTATGTATGTATGTATGTATGTATGTATGTATGTATGTATGTATGTATGTATGTATGTATGTATGTATGTATGTATGCATGTATGTATGTATGTATGTATGTATGACATTGTATGTATGTATGTATGTATGTGTGTACATGTATCTGAACACTTGTATGGTGCCCTTTAAGTAAGTCACAACTCAATTTGTAGTCAATCGCAAACAGCTTACCGTAACCATCGTTAGTGTTTGTCAGAGCGACTGATATCACCAAGAACGGATTTCCAAGATCAATCTGCAACCATCCATATTCAGGAGAACCGCCCCCTACTGCTGCCAGACTGCATGTTGACACATCCTTATCGATTGCATATCTTGCAGATTTCTGCTGAAATGTGTTAGACTGCGTTGCCGTTATCGGGAAAAACTCTAAACATAGCACAGTAAGTAAACAAACGAACAGCTTCCGTGTCTATTCACATCAAATATTCATAATGACAAGCTTAATGCTCATTGTGGTTACTTTATTACGGGAGGAAACAAAGGGAGAGCAGATATTGAAGGAAGATCTGAATCGTGATTTTTATGATCGCATCAACGTATATTTTTCATTCTTAATGCACGTAACGGTGTTGTTTTGCTACATTGTTTGTCGTTTGCTTTTAATGCTAGGTCTATGCGTTGCCGTTATCGGGAAAACTCTAAACACAGCACAGTAGGTAAACAAACGAATAACTCCAGTGCCTAATCACATCAAATATTCATAATGACAATTTGTATTGCTATTTTGAATGTTTTTAATGCAGAAGAAAGGCAGAAAGCACAAAAGATCGCACATTATCAAGAAACTACCGATTCGACGCTGGTAAAAAATATATAGACCCTCTCATAAGACCACTATGGTGTATGTAAAATTCAATTAATGCTTTTTCTATTAACAGCATCGTCTGTTTCTAAGTCCTAATTCTGGTAATTTTTTAATTTGCTTTTACTCATTCTGTGTCGCTTTTATTGCTTTTAAGTTCATGACATGCATGTGGTCGGATCTTCTAAGATCTTTGAGTTTCTTTCAATCCCAATCATTATCAAATTGCCCAGTTGATCAATCCACCGTTACCAATGTAACCTAACGTTTGCAATAATTCTCTAATGTCTTATTTTATACTAATATTTGTGGAGTATCTTGAAGCGTTAGTAAGTGATATTTTAGTTTAATAGATGCGACACTGAATAAGTTAAAGCGACACTGTGATAATTTTCAAGCGTTACCAGTAAGTTCGTGAAAAGACTCGTGGACGTATGACAGGAAGTGAAGAGCTATGTTGCTATAGTTTAGGGTGACCGGCGAGATGAGTCCTATGTAGCTTCACCGGTAGCCCACCACTCGGTTTGTAAAATTTGTGTATTGTCATTTTGCTTTATTTTGTGGTGAATAAACTACTTACTTACTTACTTACTTACTTACTTACTATAGTGCAGAACGATGCCGCACCCAATCAGGAGATTGAGAACGAAGAGTTGAAAATAACGGCTCTTATAATTTAAAGGAGACAGGTTGAAATGGACGGGCGCTGGTAAAGTCGGTTGTTGTTGACTTTGGGATTATTGCGTCACTTGTGGATTTAACTCGACCTTGAAGTTAAATCGTTAATTTAAAGAATAATTTAAAGATTGATCGTAAGAGAAGTGAGAACACTGTTCTGAGTGTATTGTGCGATCTCCATAGACTATATGTAGGCTACGCGAACAGATCTAAGATTTCTGAATATTACAAATCGAAATGAACGAGTGGCTATAATTATGGAATATAAAGTTTATACAGATTTTGTCTTATTCTGTGACTTGTTAAAATTCTACATTCGGTATCGTGCACTCGAGGAGTAAAATGAATAAGAACAGGTCAACCTAAAAGACTTGTAATAGAGAAGTGGAATTTTGAATAAAAACGAATTTCTGGATTTACGTGTACAATCTATTGACTGCAGTAACCATGAAAGATCACATCTGAATGATTATTATGATCTTATCTGGGATTAAGACTGAATCCCAGATAAGATCATAATAAAAATAATTATATGGATTAATAGGTGGCGCTGAGGTAGGAATTATTAGATTATTTATTGAAGTTGTGACATTGCTTTCTGTATAATTTAGTATATATTAAACAAATCCTCAAAGAATGTATGATTCCTTAATAATGTCTCGTTCTATGTAGTGTAATATACATAATCCTATCCACCCTGGAAGACGAAGCTAGAAATAATAAACTGAGACCACTTAACATACCTCGTGGTCTACGGCAGCCTTATTTGTCTCAGAGAGGCCTACTTGTTAACCTGACAGCTGGAGGCAAATCCGGGTGCGCTTCTTGTTAAACTACGGGGCGATCGGTGTTGGTCATAAACACTTATCGGCAAGATGCATCTCCTGTTACTGGCCAGAAAAGCGTGCAGTTTTGTATAGCGTACTAGGCCTACACCTTTCGGCATGTCGCTTTGCCGGATGTATTAGCCTTGGTTGTTTCACGCACCCTTCTTCCTCTTTCGAAATCACCTCCTAAGTAGTTAGGGCTAGATTTATTGGATGACAACATAATAATCGCTATATCACATCTCGTCATTGTTACTCTGCAACATTTCATCTAGCGGCAGCGCCACTCGCCAACCAACCACACCCTTCTTCGGATTTGATGTTGGTCCGCGACTGGTTATTTAATTATTTTGCCGGAAATCTTCGCTTAATTCCCGTCCAACCTCGAAACTGGAAGCTGTTACAGTGACTGTTACACCATCCATCACCCGCTAATTTGTAGTTTGCAGTAACAGTTTTTCACGTACCCAGATGTGTGCAGTTACATATCACTCTGGCTCTCTCCATTCTCCTCAGGCTATCTCTAATTTCTCCGGCTCTCTTTCTTTTCTCTTTACACCCACAGTTATCTGCAGCATGTATGAACACACATACATGCATGCATATATGCAATACTTTGTGTGCATGCATGTATGTACGATTGTACGTAGGTTTGCTTACTTTGCTTGTATATATGTATTGTATGTATCTAATATTTAACTTTTTGGCAGCCATGCAAGGTGTCCATCACGTCTTACTGCTCATTTTAACAGCGCCCTCTGGCGAATGAAAGGCTGAGTCAACCTTTGGAAGGATAGCGAGAAGCGATCCCGCGTCCGTGTTGATCTTCTGCTCTTCATGCCAGAGTGTTAATATTACCCTAAACCCCCTCCCTCAAATGAAGGCATTGATCAATGTATAGAAGAAACCGTATTTATTTAAAGAAACAGTGACCATGATAAGTTTTCTAACCGGCTGCATCCAATTCCTTTTGGAGGAACAACACTAGAAAAAATGAAGCAAGTTCTGAAAGGTCATCCTCATATTGAAAATTCTGAAGAAATCGTGTTTTCTGTAATAGACGAATATGAATAATAACGGAATCAACGATTTGTTTCTAGCAAATAGAAAAATAAGAAATACATTTTTCATAATATCGCAAATGATATAGGATACCTGTAATACAGAATACAGCAAACAAATCATATCAAAATCATCATCATAGAATTAGTAAAAATTAAAGGCCACGAACGTGAAATTGATAAATTTTAAATTAATTAACTAATAAGAATAGGCCGATAATAGTCTATATTTTATTTTTTCATGAGTAAACCAATTTTTGCATATACGGAAGAACCTGAAAAATTAGTGTTGCTACTATTGCATTGAAAAATCGTTCTGTCAGATTGATCTAATTGGGCAGGTTCCTTATGACTGCATTCTTGTTTTTCTGGCGAGGTCATTGTCGGCAACCTTACAAAGTTGTCAATCGATCGAGATTCGAGCCGTAGACTCACTTGATTTGCCGCGTAGTGTTACAGACACAGCCTGTGATTTCCTCATCTATGAATTATTAAATTAACAGTATTCTAATCGTCTACACACACGAAACTATAAATCGCCATTCCCAACAATAATCAAAGACATTTGCAACTCAAGCAATTAACTAAATATACGACAAACTCTAGACCATCTTTCACGCTCTCTCGACAATACATTTGCGACTTCCGCTTTCAGATTTCACGCTCCACTAGCGCACAGATCCAAGAGTCAAATGGCACAACAAGCATTTTGTTGCTTAAGAGGTGAGCATTAAGAGAAGTCTGATTAAAAAATATTTGGGGTCTAATAGGTTGTTTAAGAAGTGGTGTGCTGCGGATTTCACGCAAGGTCAGATGTGGGACTAATCAGATTCTAGCTTGCCCTAGGTCTCACCTGATTGCACACCTGTCTGATTTTTTTGTTTGAACTTGATTTCATTATTTAACATATTTCTATTGTAACTGGTTGCGGTCTGTCAACCTGTCAGAAAATAAAACGAATATCTATCATCAGCTTTGCTTCACAATAAGTGTTGCGCTTTTGACGAATGACACGTTTTATTGCAGTTGTAATTGTTATCTGACATTTATAAAGTGCCACATCATGAAAAACTCATCAGTGGTGCTCTTGAACCGAATCAGTGAAATTACTGTCGAAATATACAGACTTCAGGCGCTGTGGAAGGGATAAACTGAGGAGCTTGAGCCGCAGCTCTCGACAAAAATTCCAACTAGTGGGCCCAACGTCAAGTCAATATCCCAGCACATGATTAGTTTCGGCGACATGTTGAGTGAAGCCGAATTGAAAAAGCAGATCGGTGAAGCGAGAGGTTCCGGAAGACCAGGGTTGTCGGGGTGTATATTCAGGTCTTCGGTTATAGTTAGCCAACAGTTGAAGTTGGCGAGGACTTCCAGTAGCTCGGAAAGCTCGGAGTAGAAGGTCAACGTGAGAGGAGAAGAGCCCGGTCAATAGAGGACGAGGACAGTGACTGGTCTGGCACAGGAGAGGCATAACGCTTCGAAGGTAGATACGGTGAGAGGAAGTGAGATCTTCTCTGAGACTCTGACTTGAAGATGATCTCGGTAGACAACAATGCCACCATTGCTTTGAGCGAGAGGGTCACGTCACGAGTCTACCGGGCGCGGAGCATTGAGGGACTTGTAGCCAGGAGGAGCGGCTCGTAGAACCGGAACATCAGAGGAAGAGGAGTGCCAGGACTCTGTTTCGACGAGTATGTCCAGATTATGCTGAAAGACAGATTTCGCAATCTCCATAAACTTATTTTCCAGTGTCCCAAATTTAAGTCCATCGCTGCTACCCGGGTCCGATGGCATCCGAGAAGCAGGCCGTATATTAGAATCCAGAGATGAAGGTTGAGATTGGCAGAGAGGCGATAATCCCGGCTTCAGGGTTGCTGGACGCAATAGGTTGAGGCTGAATAGTCGTTGGATTTTGGGTTAGATATTGTTGCTAGTAATGCTCTTCTAGAGTCTTTGTGCTGATGAATGCAAATTAGACGACAATGCCAAACTTTAGTTGATTATAATACTTTGTTGCTTTTGATCAATTGTTCAGTTTCCGTTATCACGTTTGTTAATATAAGTTTATGTCTTTATAAAATTACTCTATTGATTACATGAATTACTTTACATTTAGTTTGTTACGGTATTTGTCACAACTTTTCGTTACAAAACCATGCTGTTGCGATTTTACTATAGGAATTAGTGTTACATACTACATAATTATACCTGACAAGGAAGTTAGTCGAAGCGTTGATTTTTTACCTTATTCCTTATTCTTGCATGATGGCTGACGTGGCTCTAGTAGACTGGTCGCGAATTGCATATAAAGTTAGTTTTGTCCTTAGCCGATCGCGAAACCCTCAAGAAGAATAAAAGCATTCTTATGCTTAGCCCCGCTGGTTGTCAAAGGCTTTATTGAATCGTAGCAGTGACAGCCAGGCCTCGGCCATATGGTCTGAAAGCGGAAGAACATTTTAGTTATCGTGGCTAGATCGCCTCTGAATGCTTGCTCGAACGGATTATGTTTTACAACACAGCTATCATGTTTATTAGCTTTTAAGTATTGAGGAAGCAGCCACAGCACGCTTCATGTAAGCGAATCTGCACTCAATCGCCCTGCTTCACTTCAATGCCCAGTGAGCACGGTAGCGCTGTTCACTTGTCAATAGCGTGTTTCACTTGTCAATAGCGTGTGCACAGGGTTCAGAGGGCTATACTCTTCCACTAAAAAATCTATGAGCACTCTTAAGGCTTCAATACTATCCCTCGTTCCTATGCCCTTTCTGAATCCAAATTGATGATCACCTCAGTAATCAACTGCTTCTGCTTTGCTGCACTCTCTATTAGAATTCGTATTATAATCTTTGAATCTTGTGTCCAGTCAAGGCTCTGAGATTCGCTGATGATCAAGCGATGTTGTCGGGTGGTCAGAAGGCTTTACAAAAATGACGTACCGTCACCGTACCATATCAACAAAATATGGTATGAAAATATAAAAAGACAAAGATCACGAAGGTAAGCAGCAAAGGAGAAGAAAGAATAGTCAGAATAAGTCAGTAAACATCAGCGGAGAGAAAATGAAACAGGTAAAAGAATTCTGCTATCTGCTCAAGATGAAAAATGCCACAAGAAAATTAGAAGAAGACTAGCATTGGGAAAAGAAGTATTCTGAAAGCGAAAATAGCTACCGAGAGGAAACATTTAACAAGATCCTAGAAATGAATGATTAAAACTCTTATATGAAGTGTGGTGTTATATGAATACAAAACGTGGACCATCAGAGAGGGCATCAAGTGATTGGAGACCTTCGAAGTGTGGGTTCAGCAGAGGATGTAAACTTTAGCTGGATGGAACAAATGACAACAAGGAGGCGTTGAAAAGTACTGGGTAACAACGATATATGATACATGTAGCTACAATAAGGGATTGACAGAAAATGGACTGGTCATGTCCTGAGACGGGAGTTGCTTTTGAGAACCGTCCTTGAGGGCAGAATGGAGGGGAGGAGGACAAGTGCGAGATCCAGACAGTGCTATCTAAAAGTTTCTATACTTGATAATCAGCTTGCTTTTTTGACCCGGTACTTTGCAGGTAAACGATTGAATCAGTTATAGGATTAGATTGGATCTTGACAACTGTTCGTTCTTTATGTTCGATGAGCTTGAAGCTCATCACAAACGGCGATGTTAAAGTTAAACTATAGCCATACACGGTAGGCTTAAAGCTTTTAATATTTGGCCTCAATGCCTATCGCCTTTATATTTAGCAATTTTGGGTCTTAGCCTTTGCTCAGTGAACAATAACGGCTGAACAAACACAGTGCAGCGATGCGTGAGAGAAGTGTATGGGTCTGAGTATTGCCCTGTGCACGAAACTCCCATAGGACGAAAACATTACAGCATTTTGAATTTAGGTCAATTCGTCGACATATATACAGTTTACATAAGATAGAATTTGAAAATAGAAGGACAGTACATTTTTGGCAAAATTACTCTTAAATGCCAGATTTCTAAAGTGAATCAAAGACGTGTTGTGTAGTCGGATAGGAATGCGTTTTTAGAATAGATACAGCAATTTGGATTATATCTTTTTGACATATTCACGCTGCTGTGTTTGACACCGAAACGTAAGTAAATCCTACTCTATTTCATCGCCTCTTCGTATAATTCTTTTGTTTCTGTATGTTTACCTATCTCATTGCGTCATGCCTTTCTTTTTCTCTTCGGTTTCTTTCTCTCCGCTTCCGTTTTCATCTACCCGGTATCAAGTATGTCTTCGTATACGAGCGTGACGTTTAGGCGTGGCACTACAATTTTATAGTTCAAGTTATTTGTATTTAAGCTGTTACAATTGCTCAATAATGTAAATCCTAGAACTATTTGCAGGAGGACGCTGATTATACACACCTACAAGCGCGCCATAGACCCCACAGCAAGGCAAAAGCTCCCCCACTGCTCCAAAATCTGTCACGAATAAATCCCACCGACTGGCTGCTGCCGGTAAGAAAAGTATTACTCGTCTCTTATCCACTCCAGCTCTTTCAATCCAAGACGTCTCTGGAAATACGTTAACTCACCTCTCCATCGTAAGTCTCCCCTCCACTACCAAGCTTAGTTCTTACCATCTCCCTCTATCGCCCATACCACACCTTCCACACTATACCTTTGGTTAATGTTTCTATGATAAAATCTCATCCCTTTGGTTCTCTTTTAAATAACTTTACTTAGATAAGTTAATAAGATAATAATTTTATATCTCCACTTACAAGAGACCTACTCCTTGCCCCTTCTGACCTACATGTATGCTCTCCCTGCCCTGACTTTTGTCAACAAGACAATCCAATGAATTAAATGTGTGCTAGAATTATGTATACCGTCTTGTATTCGGGGTTAAGAAATGGGAAAGTGTGAAAAATTTCATTAATGGACTGGGCAGACTGAATTTCACTTTTCTGATGAAAGTACGTCGTTGCAGATTGTATATTCATTTGTACTATTCTGAAAATGCTGCTATTTATAATCTGTTGTGGACATTCTTATCTAATAACTCCCTTAATGATGATTGCCTTGCCTTGGTATGAAGAAGCATGATGCCATCTCTCAATTATTGTGCAGTGTTTGATGGCTTGTTTTACTTTGAGCTGATATTCTGTGGTTAATGTTGCACGGTTTTTAGAGTAGCGCTTTAGAATTTTGTCATTTGCAATCATGATTACGATGTTGAAACTATATTCCACAACTGACAGACCAACTTTCGCATCCAAAGCTCTTAATAAATTTAATTTAATTTTCATCCAAATGAAAATTTAAACAATTATTAATCAGTAACAATTATTTACTTTCGCAAGAAACCGACATGAGTAAAATGAACGATTAAAATGAATAAAAATAGAATTTTAAGCATTAGGCCTTATCGGAAATAATCCTATGGTTTTCAAAATGAAAAACTTTTACATTTTTAAACTTCTCAGGAGAAGAAATCACTTTAACGTCTTTTAACATTCACAAGGCATCATATTTAACTCATTTATCGGCGGTCACTGTTTAAGGACCTTGAACAAGACCTTTGTATGTATGTATGTGTGTATATGGCCATTTATATAGCGCCTTACAAGAAACTCACGAAGGCGCACCTTTACTCGCAAGTCACTGACAGTTACTCAGCGCCATAGATGTTCTGTCGTATGGTCATAGGTTTAGTTCTGAACTTAAGAAAGAGGGCAATAAATCAAATACAATAATATTGTATTGCCTTGTATACTAGCAACTAGTGCACTCGATTAACAACTCTTGATGTGCTCAGCAGAACAGAGCCTTTTCGTCAGATGATGGTCCAATGATTTTGAAATAACTGCTCAGTTCTCTGTGCTCTGTCACTTGTCAATGACATTCATAACAGAAGTTTAAACTCATTTGTTTAGTTTCTCTTATACCTATCTAATTTCGATCTCGCTTGTCTAAAAAAGTATGGGTTTTGGCTCCGATTTCCCTTGAAGCGACC
The DNA here is from genome assembly GCA_020284085.1 of Aporrectodea caliginosa. Classification (NCBI taxonomy): domain Eukaryota; kingdom Metazoa; phylum Annelida; class Clitellata; order Crassiclitellata; family Lumbricidae; genus Aporrectodea; species Aporrectodea caliginosa. The sequence continues at coordinate 3,107 of JACEVL010000914.1, read as the reverse complement.
ATCGGTGACAACTTATGCATAGAATAACAGCCTTACAGAAGTAGGCCTGATTAATTTAATTTAAAAAGCCAAGATTACATTTCAGAGTCAAATATAGTATGCCTAAGCCGCGCAAAAATTCAGTATGATTAAGGAGCATGCCACTCAACCGAACAGACGCAAGCCAATTAAATTGTGTGTAGGTGTTGAAATGATTGTCTTAAAGAGACAAATGCAGGGTCTGGAAGAATTCAGTATACGTTTATTACTATCCATCAAAAGCTGAACATTAAGGATAACAGAAGCAAATGGCTAGACAGCAGGATTAGGCTAAATGTGAAACTCTTAAAAGAGCTCACGGTTAGTAGTGTTATATGTGGAGTGATCTATAAAGTCAACAGTAATAGACTCAGTATTATGTTTTGGAGTACTGCAGTTCACGAGTGTGGGCGCCGAGATCATTATATTAATACGAACTGATTGAACACGAGAGCGCAGACAAGGAGTCTGCCAACTGACTACGGAACCAGAAAATCCTAACAAGTGTTTGAGGCGTTACATAAGAATGTTATGACTACAGTATCGAAAGAGGCAGTAAAGTCAGTGAGGAGATAGTTATTTTCATTTTGTCAATGGTGCTGATTATGCTAGAGCGAATGGTAAGTATGTAAATGTAAATGGTAAGCTATGCAGTGTTTGCGGAACGGTATCTATGGTAGGCAGATCTTAAAGCAGGATAGACCTATAGGTTTTGGGATGAAGGAGGCGTAAGCTCAAGCCAAACAATAATCCACAACTACGTTTTTAAGAAGTTTCCATATAAAATTGATAATCAATTTCATCGAGAAATTGTCGGGAAACAGAAGTATCCTTCGGTTACTACATGTAAGTCTCGATGACTAAAAGAATCGGCCTTTGGCTCGATTACCTTAAAGCTACAACCAGTCACAAAGAGCTGTTTCTCCTAAGCTTCGCCCTTTACCTGTTCAAACTCTATAATCAGCAATTGCTCATATAATACAATGTAAGTATAAAAAATAACCCTCTCAATCAAACACACAAGGAACCTATACATTAACTGCGCTCGTGCATTAAAAATATTCTGCGTTTCCGTCAGCATAATACCGTACACAGTGGGCTCAAATAAAGAGCACCTATAGCAGTAAGCTTGCTGATTCAGAGGGCCTATTATGCTTTAACTTTAGGCCTATTATTGATGGCATGGTTTGAAAATGTTGGAAGTTGTAGTACTATAGCAGTATTTATGTAATATTATGCATGTCATATCTGATGCTTCCAGTTACATTTGTAGCATTTGTGATACAATGCAACATCGGAATTTATTTCTTGTTTCGGTGATATTGTTTTTCGACATTGCTTCCTTCGCCGCCGGTAAGTAACGCCAGTCTGATCAATAAGTATTATCTTTAAAAATATAAGATTTCGGTGAATATTTTGTGCAGTACCTCTAACTTTCTGCTGTAGGCGCCGTTTACAAGATATCAAAGGGGGCTATATTATTACGCATCATATTGCACTGGATATATTAACTCGTGGCAGAACTTCGCAAATCAAAATTGGATTTGATTTCGCTCGAATCGACCATCGACTGATAATACTAATAATAATAATATTCGTTTATTAATTCTTTCACCCAAGCACCAACGCTAGATTGACTAGTGCAGTAACGCTTCGTGGAATAGAACTTTGTGCCACATTGGCGATTAGTGGAGTAGGATTTAGTGGAGTGACAGTGGAGACTGGGCATTAAATACATCGGGAATTAGGGGCCTAGTTGTAGGTGATGGATGGATGGGTGGGGTCCATTGGTTGGATTAATTGATAATGATAATAATAGTATTCGTTTATTAATTCACACTGACAAGTATGCAGTAAGATTACATGATAAAGTTGTAACAATGATGACAAGTTCAACAGGAGTCGAATTTAACTGTATGGCAGTATGCAAGGCGCCCATCTGTCCTACTGCTCATTTTACAGTCGCCCCTAAGAAGTGGAAGGCTGAATCAACCTTATGGGACTAGCGGGTATCGAACCTGCGTCCTTCTGGTCTTCGTGCCAGCGTGTTACCATTCAACCATCTCCCCGCCTTGACTTGGAAATTATTATAGTGGCGCTATATAAGTTGATTAGAAAAGATTATATTAAATTGGAATTGAATTAGCATCGGCAACATTGAGTGGAAGTACTTGCTTTGCATATCCTTGTGTCGGCGATATTTAATTGAGTTGCTATATGACCCCAGCAGTAAGTTGGAAGAACTGCATCACATGAAGCCTGTGATTACAACTGGTCTAATGGTAGTATGATTCAAACATAGGAGACTGTTGCTTGACCCTGTGTAAATACGTATATAGAGTTGTGCCATTTCAATCTTTGAATTTCAAAAAGGCTCAAAACATGTACTTAAAGAAATACTGACATCTGTCTAATTATCTTTTTATCTATTTTGGACTGATGTTCAAAGCTTTAGCGATGAACGGTTCATAACGCGAGAATAATTAAAAGGCGTTTTAAAATTACAGTAAATCCCAGATTTAGTGGAAAACATTGATCAAACTACTATCTGGTGTAGCGTAGAACACCAGTGGTGTTCTACGCTGTAAGGCAATACTGAGCACATTTTAAGTTTGCAAATTGCAGTGAATATGGACTGCTCTCGTTATTAACAACGGTGTCAATGCAGACGTAGTCTATTAATTAAAAGTAGACGTGTCACGTGAATAGCTACATTAGAATTATTGTAATAAATTATAAATTTATAAATTTGCCAAGATAATAATAATAATAATAATAATAATAATAATAATAATAATAATAATAATAATAATAATAATAATAATAATAATAATAATAATAATAATAATAATAATAATAATAATAATAATAATAATAATAATAATAATAATAATAATAATAATAATAATAAGATGCGGTTTGCAATTGGTCCTACAATAAAGAATATTCTATTCGATATTCTATTCCAGTGGTTCCCAAGCTCTTTTGATGGAGGGCAAAGTCTTACTTTTAAAATATCATGGCGGGACACAGAGATCTGAGGAGCCGTCCTCTGGCGTAACTAGAGGTTCGCGCGCCCGGGGCAAGAA
>JACEVL010000913.1:530000-632896 GCA_020284085.1 Aporrectodea caliginosa | reverse complement strand
CCATTCAAATCAATACCAAAGCTATCAATAATAATATAATAACAATATTGATTCTTTAAAGAAGCGCCTGACAAACGCACTGCGCTGTACATGTACATGTTAGGACGATTAAACAATTCACAAGAACACAAATATTACAGAAGACATACATGTAAATCAACAAAGTTGCAGCCATACAAAGGCGCAAGCTCATTGTACTTTGCTGCCACCTAGGGAATGAAGGCATGTGCTAAACCCAGAGGGCCTTACGGGAATCGAAAGACCGGGTCTGTGAGCGCTTCAGGCAAGAGTGTTATCCTTCATACTGTATCCCCTCCCCATACTCTAGCAAATGAATGAATGATCAATAGATGAATAATGATGGCTATAGATAAGTTCTGGTGGGCTCACGAATGTCGCAGATGAATCCTGCCATCGTCTTTCCGCATTCATCATCATCGAACTTGAATTCTATCGATTGACTGAGTAGGGTGCACGTTTGGTATCCACGGTAGTTGTTCGGTTTAGCATATCCCCACTCGGCATAACCACCTAAACCATGTATGCGTAGCAGAATGATTTTAATGCTTTTGAATACATTAATCTAATAATCAGTGATTTATATAGCGCCGTTATCGTACTGCAAAATACACCAGTACATGGTCACTTAGGGCTAAATCGCAGTTAAAAATGTTTTCCCTTGGAGAAGCCCGATTGAAACCATATAGATCAGGAAAATCAGAAGCAAGCTACCGCGGTTACTCGAGTTGAAAGAGACAAACCAACATTATAGCCTGGAAAAGGAATAAGCAATGTGGCAGAAGGTTAGCTGGAGATTATGGCAAGGTGGCAGATAATTAATTAATCGGAGGTTAGGCAAGGTGGCAGACAGTTAATGCCATTTACACTCAACGAGCGAATGACCGACTCTCTCTGCTTCTGTCTCTTTTCTTCTCTCTCTGTCTTTCACCTACTTTCTCTGTCTCTGTCTCTGTCTCTGTCTGTCTGTCTCTCTCTCTGTCTGTCTCTCTCTCTGTCTGTCTGTCTGTCTCTCTCTCTGTCTCTGTCTCTGTCTCTGTCTCACAATCTACTCTCTCTCTCTCTCTCTCTCTCTCTCTCTCTCTCTCTCTCTCCCTCCCACTCTGCTTCTGTATGTTTCTCTGCCTTACACATAAAGGCAGAAAGAAGATGCTCTTGCCTGGAACGTAGCGTAGATGAAGTTGAGATCTGGTCCGCCGCATCTCAAAGACGAATCCCCGCTGCACCCAGTTACGCAGTTGTTTGAGTCAACGGATGAGTCGATCGATCCATACAGACCAAATGAATTGCCACAGAAACATCGATTGCCAGACTGTTTAGAGCATAGAGCAGTCAACATCAATCAAGGTTTTAACAAGTCCATTAAATAAGTCCATTAATAATCCAACGAATACACCAATCATGTAACGATTCTCCACAGAATTTAAATACGCCAGGTAACAAGCCAACCATTGACTCTATATCTTCTCATGAATCAATGGGGTCTACAATAGTCTTTATGTCAAGTGTGTGTTGTGTGTGTTGTGTGTGTTGGTGTTTGTGTGCGTGTTTGTGTGTGTGTTTGTGTGTGTTTGTGTGTATGTGTTTGTGTGTGTGTAGGTGTGCGTGTGTTTGTGTACGTGCGTGCGTGTGTGTAGGTGTGTAGTAGTGTGTGTCGGTGTTTGTTATTGTGTGTGTGTGTGTGTGTGTGTGTGTGTGTCCATGTGTGTAGCTGTGTGTGTGTGTGTGTGTGTGTGTGTGTGTGTGTGTGTGTGTGTGTGTGTGTTGTGTTGTGTGTGTGTGTGTGTGTGTGTGTGTGTGCACAATATTTATAGAATTATTGCCTAAATATTGAGAATATTGAGTGCGGCAGTACGATCAATATCATGATTAGAATTATAATAATATGTGACGTCGGCGGAGAGAAGGGACCACTTGTTGGGAGTGGACTTATTAACAGTTTCCAAAGATAAGCTTATACTGTCAGAAAATCAGGGTAAAAATTTCAGAACGTTTGGCCCAAAATTTATGCACTTTTAAAAGAAAATATAAAATATCATTTGGCGGGAAATCACCTATACACATTGAAACTGTCTTTACCCGATGGGCTAACCAAAGATTTTTTGGTCTTAATGCATCAAGTGGAGTAATATAGGTCGCTATACGATGATTATTAGCTTCAGATGCAGTAGCCTAATGAGACGCAAATATCAATAATTATCACGGTATTACGGAAAAGACCATATTCCGGCTGATCTAGAAAGCGACAGGTGGTCCCTTCTCTAGGCCGACGTCACAAATATAGAACTGTGATGATACATATTGTATTGTATTGTATTTGGCTATTGATAAAGCCCTTCTCACAGCAAACGCCTTTCAGAAGCGCTCCTAGTGCGAGCATCCCGAGGGAAAAGGTAGGATTTTAGTTTAGAAAAAGATGAGGGAGAAACTACTAGAAAGGATGGCAGAGCGAACTCGAGTGGAGGAAGTCCATGCCACAGAAGAAGGACCCCCAGCAAAGGCGAAGAAGGATCTGGATTGAGGCCATCGCAGTCCTGGCACAGCGAGGGAACAAAAAGATTCAAGCCGATCAGAGGATCGATCCAAGAGGACGCAGCGAAGTGGCAGAGAGGGGGCGAAGCATGAGATCGCAAAGGTACTTCGGAGCAAGACCCAAATAAGACTTAAGGACTAAAATAAGAACCTTGAATTGTATTTGGACAGATAATGGTGAATATAATGATATGAATGGTCGAGATAGAAATCTTATATCAATGGATTACCTGAACTCCGGCGAACCAGAACCCTCCGTTTCGACACGCTTCAATGCATGCGGCTGGAGTGAGTATGCGATCGAGGCGGGATATGTTGTAGGGAAGGTCGTGTACAGTGGTTTGGTCCTTGTAGCAGCCTTGCGCTGAAACCGCCAGTGCAGCTGAACACAGTAGCAAGACAAGGCACAAATACATTAAGATAATAATTATGAACTTGATATTAAATTTATGTTGTCTAACATTGCTACTAACACCATAGAACTTAAAGTTGGAGATGTTATTAGTTGTTCTAAATCTACTTTAGTGATTATTTCAAGTTGGAACTGTTATCAGTTGCTACTACTACTCTAAAGATTGTTTCAAGACCTGGACTATTCTGTCAAAATGACCCAATAATGTAAATGACTACAACATGGAAATCGGACCCTAACCTTGTATAAGCTTTTGCTTTTGTGGGACTCCCTTTGTACTCGTGAGAGTATGTCTGTTATTAATATATCATTAGTAGTACAATAAAAAAATAAAGAAGAAGAAGAAACTTGAGAAGCAATGTGAAGAAACGCAACGACAAGACAGTTAGTAAGAAGAATGAAGTTGGACCGCGAACTATAAGAACTTTGCACTTGGCGCCAACTGTGCAGACTCCGTTGGTTAGGTTATACGTGTTTGCGAGAGCCTGTTCGACTAAATTTTACCAAGCTATTTGAGCTTCATTTGCTTGTAAATGAAATCGAAGTTCATAACGTTCTCTTACGCAACACCCAATCCAGTGCAGAACACCTGCGAGCTAGTTCAGCAAATGTTCCTCCTGAACAAAATTGTCACTTCTGGAAAAAATTCTCTGTTACTCCCAACAATAGAAATTTTCTACAGAGGTCAAATCTTGTTAGCTACAACCTCTCATTTCCATATTAATCGCGAGATGGCGCTATCGTTATATGTCGCCTTTTCTAAATGTACTAAATGAACCACAACTCATGCACGCACGTCACGTGTCTAAAGCTACTATATACTATTCAGATTAGGCGGATGTTTATGTATGTATGTATGTATGTATGTGTGTGTATGTGTGTATGTGTGTGTGTATGTGTGTATGTGTGTGTGTGTGTGTGTATGTGTGTATGTGTGTGTATGTGTGTATGTATGTATGTATGTATGTATGTATGTATGTATGTATGTATGTATGTATGTATGTATGTATGTATGTATGTATGCTATGTATGTATGTATGTATGTATGTATGTATGTATGTATGTATGTATGTATGTATGTATGTATGTATGTATGTATGCATGTATTTATGTATTTATGGGTGTGTATTTATACATGTATGTATGTATGTATGTATGTATTTATGTATGTGTATGTATGTATGTATGTATTTATGTATGTAGGTATGTATGTATGTATGTATTGTACCAGAATCCATGTATGTATAGTTGTATACATGCATGTTCAGCATACTGAAAGGCTATATTTTCATGCAGAGATACTTAAGTATGCTGTTCTGTGGGTCTCTCTCTCACCGTTTGTATCACGTCCGCAACGCCCACAATCTACAAGAATGACAGAACAAATCGTTTCCCTCTGGATCAGGTTTTCTTAGAAAGTTTCCTGACTAAGTAAGTAAACAGAACGATTCTGTCGTGACTAAATATTTGCCTACAGCATTGACTTTAGCGTTTTGTTGTCAGCTGAAGACACGCATCGATTGTCCGCTTTACTGTAATATTAGCGGCTTATGTTCCAATGCATTATTGGAAATCAGAGACTACTAAATATTCCAGATCAAACAAACTCGATTAAACTTACCTACGTACATTGACGAAATCTTATGCACGTACACTGATAGAGCGTATCCAAATACCTTGCTAGCAGGCCCAGTGGAGTCCATGTAGGACATAACTCTCCATATGGAACCCGAAGGCCTATACAGCCCATGTGGGTTCCTCTTATGCCCATGGAAATGTTTGCAGGGTACACTGCTGAAATCCTATGCCCATACATTGATAAAATCTATCCGCATACATGTGGCGCATGTGAAAAGTTCTACTGCTGTCAAGTACAAACCTAGCCCTGATTTTTTTAATTGTGCTCACGTGTTGGCATAGCGCCTTTTCTGAAGAATTTTTTTTATAGTGTCTATAGATGCTGAGGGTTTATGATGGAAGGAAAGAAGGAAGGAGTAATGCTTGCCGCTGATCCATCGCCACAGCCGAGTGGAAGGGTGTGGGAGGCGTTCCAGATGGCCGCCCAACCATACATCGTTCGTCACACTTTGACTCTGTAGCACCGAAATCACCGCATCACTCTTCGACGAACTCTACAACAAATACACGATCAGCGCAACATCAGCTACTGAGAATGATAAGCTCGGTCTCTACATATGCATCTGTCTCTCTATCTATCTGTCTATCTGTCTCTCTGTATGTCTTTCTATCTATCTGTCTCTCTATCTACCTGTCACTCTATCTATCTGTCACTCTATCTATCTGACTCTCTATCTATCTGACTCTCTATCTATCTGTCTCTCTATCAATCTGTCTCTCTATCTATCTGTTTATCTATCAATCTGGCTTTCTGTATGTCTTTCTATCTATCTGTCTCTCTATCTATCTGTCACTCTATCTATCTGTCTATCTATCTTTCTGTCTCTATATCTGTCTTCCTGTATTTGCGTCTCTTCATCTATCTCTGTCTCCGCAGGTCTGTCTCTGTATCTATTCATCCCTGTATAGGCCCTTAATTCTCGATCTGTATATTCCTATCTGCATCTTTCTGTCTCTGTGTCTTTCTGTCGCTGCACATGTCTCTCTGTATCTGTCTGTCTCTGTCTCTGCAGGTGTCTGTCTTTGCATATGTTTGTCTCGGCGTGTCAATGTCTTTGTATCTGTTCATCTCTGTATCTGTTTGTCTCAGCAACGGGATCCTACTATGCAAAGTACCTGAGAGTAATTTATGGATTGACGAGTTAGAGTTTCTACACGGTGCCAGATTCCTTTCATAACACCTCACTTTCTGGAAGGCACTTGTTTGCTCTAACGATCCAATGACTATGCATCAATACCTGTATAGAGACAAGATGTCCGCCAAGCGACTGGCAGATCAATTCGCTCTCTTGCCAAGTCCTCGCCTCGGACCTGTAGATGTAGCAGGTCGTGTTCGTTTCGTCAAGAACTCCAGCACACGGCACACCATCAGCTTTAAAAAAGACCAATATGTTCAGAAGGTCATGGTCCGTTTGAATCATATCAAATCAAAATCGGTTTATTACGAGACAACAACCTTGAAGTGACATACATTAGCGATTAAACATAGAAAATAGAGCCATAATGTAGTGTCATACAAACATGGGTTTAGATCAAACATCGAAATTACCCATTTGCTCTCACAATGGGGAACCCTAAAAGGGACAATACTCGCTACCTACATGCATGATGCCCTATAATTACCATAAGGTGGAAGGATGATAGTTGGTTACAGTTTATTATACATTTTCTTCTCGATTATTGAGTCTTAACTAGGTTTATTATACATTGTCGTCTTAACTAATGAGTCTTAACTGTGACTGTAGCATTGTTGTCTTAATAATGAGTCTTAACTAACTGTAGCCTAATAATGTGATGATTAAAACTTAAAAGTAATGCTAGTCCAGCATTCTTAATAAGTTTAAAATAAGTCTGAGAATCTTTTATACAGGTTATCCATCATTTAAATTGGTTAGATATAATTTCGCAGCCCTTTTAAAACTACCAGTCGAAGGTAAGGAGGTTACTTCCATTGGCAAGGAATTCCATAATTCCGGACCCTGACACCAAATAGAGAACCACTTAGGTTTAATGCGGGCAAACTCTTGGCGATAATTACATGCTTTTCTAATAATTAAGTTGTGGTGTACCATGGTTCTTGGTTTAAAATAGTTATGGAAGGAAGACGGTAATAAGTTATTGTGGTAACGGTAGATGAAGAGACTGATTTGAAGTCTATTAATACCGGTCATTATTAGAATACAATTGAGTTTAAAATGTTGTTTTAGTAGCCTACTAGTTCTCCAATGAATATGGAAAACTGTGCGTATTGTTGACTTTTGAAGTGTTACAAGACCTTGTATAATCGTTGTGTAATTAGCTCCCCAAGTGATGTTACCGTATGAGAAATACGGAAAGATCAGTGTGTAATACAGATTAGTTAGAATATTTAATGAAAAGCAATGTCTTATTCTTTTCCCTGGCAGTGGAGCTCTATTACTCCTTTAGGGATAACCCTTTGACTCTAGGAAACTGGCTGTCTTGTAGTACAAAACGTTGCTGCATATATATATACTTAATATATATTGGACTGAAGTGAATATGCATTGCTCGAATTGTCGTTGTAAAATATTTGGTGCTTAGTGTCAATAAAACGTCTTGAATTGAATTGAATTCTCAGGATTCCTACAGTTTTAGCAACTTTCTTAGAAATCTGCAGGATATGTTCCTTCCAGCTTAAGTGTGAATCGATTATAAAACCAAGAAATTTAGTCGAGAAAACCTGGTTAATGCTGACTCCATCTACATGAATGAATAAGTCAACCGGAGAGTTACGTTTAGAGGTTTAAAAAACTATATAAATAGTTTTGCTAAGTTTAAAAGAGAGTTGTTAGCTCTGAAACATATTTATATAATTTCTAATTCAGAATAAGCTCTATAGAATAAGTTGGCTACAGATTTGTCTTTGAGAAAGGCTTTAGTATCGTCAGCAAAATGTACAAGTTGAAATAAGGAAGAAGAGCAAGACAGGTCATTAACATAGAGTAGAAATAACAGCGGGCCAAGTACTGAACCTTGGGGACACCGCATGTTATTATCCTGGCATCCGAGACAGTGTTTCCACATGATACAAATTGTAATCTATTGTTTAAATAATCAACAAACCACTTTTATGCTATTCCTCTTATCCCAAAGCTCTCAAGTTTTTCTTACTAATATAGTATGATCCACCGTATCGAAGGCTTTAGATTAATTAAAAAAATACCCAATGAGTAATTATTAGTATTCATTGCTTCGGTTATATTAGGCTACATTGGATGTCCATTAGTGCCATGAATGTGGAGTGATTTTTTAATCCATATTGGTTGGGTCCGAGAAGGTTAGACTTATCTTAAAACGTCAAGAGTCTATTATGCATTAATTTTTACATGATATTTGACAAGAATGGGAGTATTGAAATGGGTCTATAATTTTTTTAAAGATTCTTCTTCCCCGATTTGAAGATAGAAGTAATTAACGCTTCTTTTAGTTAAAATGGAACCATACCACAGTGAAATGATGAATTAATTATTTCAGCAGTATGGTTAGTCGATAACTTAGCAATATGCGAATTTATACCGTCAGAGTCTGTTGCATTAGATACCTTCAGATCCTGTACCACCTATACACTTTCCTCTTTACGGACCGGTATAGAATTCAGAAAGAACATGGTGGTGTTGTGTGCATGCATGAAATTATTTAAGTCGAAAGGGCTTGTAGGGATGTTTGAGGCCACGGTAGATCCTATGTTCGTAAAATCCTTATTAACGGCATCAGCGATCTCAAGTTATTATCGGTTTCCTTATCATCTATCAAGAAGGATTCAGAACCATGTGATTGCAAGGGGATTTGGATTCAGGATATGTTTTATACATGTAGCATGCATCACGAATGCCAAACGATAATAGGGCCTACCTCCTTTGAACTGATTGTAATCAAGCGAATCACTTAGCGAGACATCACGTCCGTTTAGTTTCATTAGATCTATAGCGCATTGGATAACACACTGGCATAGAGAGCGAGAGGTACCGAGTTCGAGCTCCGTAGGGCGGACATGCTTTGTAGGCTGCTATTAGCGCCGTGTATTGCAGGCTGTCTGTTCTGTTAGTAGTTAAGATTTATGTCTTCTGTCATTTAATGGTGTTCTTGTGAATTGTTTCAATTGCATTACATGTAAATGTACAGCGAAGTGCGTTTGTCAGGCTCTTCAATAAAGAAAAGATCATTATTTTTATTAAAACCTGTCAGCAACTATACAAGAGCGAACTGAAACCTAACTTCGTACGATGTTCGTTTAAAGACTTCAGTGAATCAGTTCAAGTAAAATCAGTCAATCAATCATTCAATCAATCTGTCAGTTATTCAATCCTTCAGTCATTCATTGGCTACGTCATCAGTACGTCAATCAATGAATCAACAAAATTATTGGCAGATTGCAAGTTGGGCACCATCTCATAAACAATGCGTATGAAAGTTCCATCTCACAAGAACCAAATCTGAGATTAGACTTTAAACTCTTAAACCTACCCAATACTAATTACGATATAAAAAAATACCTTTCGACGAGACAAATAAAACAATCGACAGGCAAAATCCGAGAATAAAATGCGCAAAAGTCTCGTCAAAACGTTTCAACTTGACCTTCATTTGGCTAGATCAGACTTAAAACAGTAAACTAAAATCAACGCGGCGCCCTTCAATCGCCTTCCGCACAGACTGTGTGCTAGCATTTGTTGGGGTCAATACGAATCCTTGACCAGCCTGATGGAGTAATCCCGTTCATACACTTCCTTCAACAAGGCCATGATTCTATTCTTCCGTTACGATCGACTCAATATGCCGTAGTCGATCGTGCAGCGGCCGAAAATCATTGCTGTTGCTAGTACACAGAACTCGATTTGCTTTCATTCGGCGGCTTTGAGTTGTTCCAAGCGAGACGTTTGTTGACTGTCGCCAAGGACAGTCCCACACGCAGGCACGCGTGAATGCATCAGATGTGCGGACCTCCTGGACGTCCTCGCCCAATAGGATTAATTAAAGGCGCAAAGGAGCTTTCGGTTTGGCCTACAGATTACCATATAATTTAAATCTTAATTATTTTTGCGTTTGTGTGCACTATCAGAAGCAATGTCTAAAACACCAGTCGCTCATGTGGCCAAATTTGTCTGGTAATATCGCATGCGATGATATAACGCTGAGTAAACTACATGTACACTGCAACACAATATAGGCTACTGTAAGATAATACAATGCAATATGACATAATACAGTAACTATACAATTACAATGCAATCAGTGCAATACAATAAGACGCAAAACAATGCACGACAATACAATATAATGCAAAGCAATGCAATATAATACTATAGCGATGTCTTACATTACGTGTTGCTGCTATCTGACAATAGGTCTAATGTGGATGTTGTAGCTAATTGACAACAATGTGCAGCAGTAGGTAGGCCTTAATAGTTTTTACTAGGCCACACATGTTATTCCTGCTAGCAGACAGTAGGTTTCAGCGTGCAAGGCAGTGAATCACACTGCTTAGTCAATAACATGTTAAGTCTTAAAGCCCAAATCCGCGAATATTGAGTCGTTAGCCATAAATTCCAAAACCTGAATCTGAAATCAATAAGGTGTTTACTCCGACAGAATGAACTGACAAGTTTTCCTGAAATGGCCAAGGTCCCAGACGGACACCCTCTTTCTTGTCGGTGAACAGAAATTAAACTATTGGCATACATACAAATGTAGAAAGAACTCTGAGAAATACACACCTATATACATAAGTAAGTATCCTATTATGTACTTCATTGAACGGCCGGCCTTCAAACGCACTGCGGGAACAATAGATAAGAACAATCTAGGGATGCTCAATGGCATAAAATAATTAGGCCCTAATATGTTATTACAAAACAGACGTCTTCGGATATGTGAGAGAGTAAAGATAAAGTAAGAAGAATGTATATATATTATATAAAATATATATTATATATATATGCATACATCTATATAATAGGGGCGCTTCTGTGGCGAATTGTCGAATGCGGTATACAAATTTGCGATTATGCAATGTTACACTGACTATCAACATTTAAGAACAGAACTAAAAGCTTAGATTTGACGATGACAATGCTTGCGAGTGCTTATCAGTTTATCTCCTCTAGGTCACTCTAAGATGTAGTTCCATATACAGAGTAGACGTACATGTCTTCGGAACTTCCGGTAGTCTGAGCCATTGATGCGTTGACTTGTTTTTCTCCGATGAATGCATGGAAGTTCGAACCATAATCACCTTAGAGTGGTTTTTCCAGAAGACATCCATACGACTGTCAATCAATCTCTATTGATATGACTGTCAATCAATCAATCTCTATTGATATAACTGTCAATCAATCTCTATTGATGAGCAACTTCCGTCTCATGAAGTGCCAGCGGCAGAACATGGCTGATGTAATGCACGCAGGCTATCTAATTACATGGGCGTACTGTATTACGCAATGTATTTGAATATGACGTAATGTATTGCAGATCACCGACGCTTCTGAATGCCATACGAAAGTTGCACCAGGAAGACCAGCTTAGGCAGAATCAGCAGTACTATAGGCCTATCACACCACAGAAGCAATTCAGGAAGTGAATCCACTAGGCGCAGGTTAGTCCGTAAGAGCCAAGTTAGTTCCTAAGAGTCAGATTAGTCCGCAAGAGACAAGTGAGTCCGTTAGAGGCAGGGTTATATCCTAAGAGCCAGATAAAAGTCCACAAGAGCGAGGTAGGTTAGTTCCTGAGAGCCATGGCATGTTAGTCCGTTAGAGCTAGTTGGTCCGCTATTATAACGTATCACTTTTAGACTGTTATCCTTCACAACGAAGCAATAGAATATTGTCCCTTCACATTCAGATTGTTGCCTGCTTTAGTTGTTACTTGTGGCGCTGTTCCGCAAAAAACTAACGTTGGACTACTGTAACAATGCCTCTGATTGGTGTTCACTGTGAGAGGCGCTTTATAAATTTATAAATACAATAGAATACAGTACAATGCAATGACCGTTTTTGTGTTCGTGTTTTTGTTTAATGTAGCCCACTTTTAGAAAAATAAAGGCTCATTTAAGGATATGCCCAACGCGAAAAACAATGTGTTATACGTTCTATGCCAGTAGTTCACTCATGTGTAAAGTAAACATAAATATAGGCCTTGGTATATTGTCACGGCAGTGTCTGGTTGGGCCGGATTTTTGCATTTGGGGAACGGAGGGCCCAATCAAAAAGCAGTCTGCCTCTATTCCCCCGATTTACGCCACTGGACAGTCGTAAACTTGCGCTTAATTAAAAGTGTAGGTATTGTTTGTAGTTTATAGGTTTTTCTTTTAGTAAAGTGAGTCTGTTTCCAATTGTGTCTTAACTTGAGGCTGTTGATGTAAAGAATTCATGTAGCTCCAATACAGATCTCTTGTCACCACTCTCAGTTTGACGAAACCAGACATCCAAGTGGCCCCTCCATCAGTTTCCTTGGATCATCCGTGCCCTCCCCCCCAGTTGGAAAAGTCTAGAGCCGCCACTGCATATCGTAATTTGATCCTCGCTTGTAGACTAGATGACATTTGTAATTGTTTTTGAACCAGGAACCTTACGTTTTCGTTACGTTGGCTGACAACATGCGCAAGTCGGAAAAATCAATTTATGGGAAGTCCACCCAGAAGGCGATTGGGCACAAACACTTTAGAAAAATAACTCTTTGTATAATATTTTTACTGAGATGACAATATTACTCAAATCGTCTCAAATTTTTACTGAGATGCACAATTTATTACTCAAATCGTCTCAAATCTGTTAAACTTCACGCTAAACGCTGAATTTTCTAAACAAAGAATCTATTTTATTTACACCTGATGTATGATTGTTCATATTACTAATGCTATTATTCATCTTAAACTTTCCTACGAAAGCACTCCTTGGCAACAAGTTCCACTTTCGAATGTTGAAAGGTGATACAGCTTAGCAGGAAAGCGCTTATTGCATAAATTTGCATGATTTGTAGTTCTTGTTGATTCGAAATCGACATCTACATTGCTCGAAATGTGTAAAGTGTTAGTCCTTCGAAGAGAAGAACTTCTTTCTCTTGACTTCAACCTAACTGCCTTCAGGTCACAAGTTGTCATCCAGCCACGTCTATGCAACGAGTTCCGTTGATTCTTTTCCTCTGGTTCTCCCGATAGCCACCGACTTTGTAATCGATCTCAAGTCGAAGTGTTTGATCGTCCCACAGCCTTTAGGCCAATTAGACGGGTAGGCACAAAATAAAACTATATTCATATTTTATACCTTCAAGAAACCATTATGTTAACAGATCAATACCAACTCTATTCATCAATATAAACGCACTATTGTCCACGTTATTCGTCTTCACCGAATAAAGTCCAATCTGCTTAGTGATGTCAGTGTTGAAGATGCAAACAAAATCACATTGACTTTTAAAGGAAGCAGTACGGTCTATCCTCGTAGACTGTGATACATTCTCCTGAAGCATTCAAAAATATCTTTCTTGTAAATTTTCCGATAGTTTGCATCCTCCTTGATGCCTTCAACGGCTGCCACCACTGCCACACGTATGACGCTATTAATCGTGAGCAGCGTCGTAAAGATAAGAAACGTGACATTTCTTAACTCCGAATTGTCAAAGAAATTCACTGTGTAATAGTAAACGCCGACGATACAGGCGATGTGTAAGATAAGCCCTAAATAGAGTCTTGCTTGTACCGGCGAAAAACGACACAATGATTCACAGTGAGACGGTACAGACAGCTCTGCCTTGTTCCTGCTCAGGAAGTATTTTCTCCACATTCTAATATTTTCATCATCAGAAAATAAACCAGTCGTTGTCGCACTTTCTTTATCCAATTCTGTTTGAATCCAAGTAACATCTGAAAGCTCCAGCGCATCAGATTTGTCTTTGGCGACTCCTGTCTTCGAGTCTTTGAAGACCGATACGACCATTTCAGCTGCCTGTCTGGTATAATAACTGTGAGCAGCGTGAATAAACGCGCAGATGAAGAAGAAGAAAAAAAAGGAGTTGAAATGCAGAACGAGGTGATGACCAGCACCCTGCTGATTGGACATTGCTGCTGAGTGGTCCTGTCTATAATAAATGATAACAACGTCCTCGTCTTCTAAGGCAGACAAGCTACAAGCGTATAGCAATCCAAAGAATGACAAAGGTAAGTAATAACCCAATAGCGTTGATACGATATCCGTCTTCGTAAGTCGCCCAACGGCACATAGCGCGAAAAGGCAGTCAAGAATAGCGAGAGATGATAAGCCAACCAACATGTACTGAATGTATTGTTGGTAGTCGTCGATGGAAAATTCCGAACAATGTTTCTCTTGTGGACGGTCAAAGATAATGGGAAAATTTGATGCGCTGGGTTTCAATAGTAAAAGCGTAGCCTCAAAATCAACCAATCCACGTATTTGGAAAAAGACGTTTCTGTTGATCATGAAGAGGTATTCTTTAGCGCGTAGCTCCTGACGTATATTGATTTGCCTTAAGAAGGTACTACTCAAGAACAAACCGGCTGCTAACCAACACACGTATAAAACTGCTGTTTCCATGATAATCAGGACCCCGACTATGTACGCTATGAGAATCATCTTAATATTTTAGTTGCTTTTTCTCTCAAATAGACGAAATAGACCACTTCGGAAAATTATTTTTCATTTAAGGCCTACAAACTCTGTCTTGACTGTGTGGAAAATCTGCTCTCCAACCTAAAACAAAATACTAGTATGTAATACTAAAAAATTGAAATGTCTTTGTAGTGTAAACGTTATTGAACGGTTAGGCTACAATGAAGTAGATCACTTACATTACGATAGTGATACTTGATATACAAGTTGTAGAGAACTAGAAAGGTGTCTTTCACTAACGGATGATCCGCGGTGGATCCAGTATTGTACGAAGGAACGCCAAATGGGGTGTGGCAGAATGATGTGTAGATTTTGCTACGCAGGTATTCGAAGAGTGTTTATTCAGATGATGAATAAATTCGATGTAGCCTATTTGCAGAATAATTGCTCTAATCGTGTGCATTTTCAAGGCAGCACAGTCCCAGCAATGTCCGGGGCAAATCCCCAGTTATGGAATCAGGCAATCAGAAAGCGTTATCACAGGCAAGGAACTATTTACATGTGCAATTTGTGCATCTATTAGTATTTCAAAATAGGATATATTCCGAATCAATGCTGATATGTGAAATTTTTATCTCAGTGCTTTGAAGTTTCAGATGTGAAGTCACATTCGATTCAATGGTGCAAGCGCCTGCGTGCAAAAATTAACCGGCACATGTCTTCTAAATCTGGGATAGCGGGTTTCACGGTGAAGTTAGCCGAAGGAATGTAAAGTGACTTTCCTGCGTGAACTTTTCGATCAATACGCTCTAGTAAATGGGCGAAATTGTGCCAAATAATCAAACAATCTACGGATCAACCAATAAAACCAATAAAACAATAGATTAATTTATTCATTCATTTTAACCAGTTCATTCATTCATTCAGTCACTCTATTCAGTAAGCAAACGATAATCTCAAATAATAGTAATAACTTCTTATTTCATTTCAGAGATAATATTTGCTATCTCAACCCACTTAATAACTAGCGCTCTTAGACAATTTTTCAATCGGTTACCTGTATAGCGACCTGTCAGCTAATAAACTTCAGTCTTACATCATGTCAAGATGGACGCCACATTGACTTATTGGCTTCGCAAATGCCACGTAACACCATAATATTGGCCTATTAATCACTCGCTGCTATAGATTTCAAAACATCAAAGCTTTGGTTGTCATCGATTAATGCATAGAACTTGAACCGGTTGGAATTAATTAAACGTTGCAATTTTAGCAAAGACAGAACTAAAATCCGTTAGATTATTGACAATGAGAACATACCTCCACAGAATTTGGTATTTACGTTAACACTGTGACTGACTACTTATATTGGTGTATTAGAGCTACCTGAGATTAATGGGTATAACCGTGACGATGAAAATTTCTGCCTTTCTTACGCAATCGAGCTCTTTATCTGCTCGATAAATAGTCTAATAATAGACTATTATAATAGTCTAATAATAGTCTCTCCTACCATTGGTTGTTAGTGGAACGAATATAGATCGTGACCAGGCAAACAAAAGACTGGCTGCGAGTAACACTACAATCAGATGAGTATAGTTTAATGGGGATCTTCTTTTGAACCATCGTTTTCGCACTTCTAAAACAAAATCGTCTGATGGAGTTTTCAATAAAAAGCTGATACGACTGTCACAAGCCTCGACTATTATTTTATTTTGCCAACTGATGAAATCAGTTCAAGATGTCCACTGACACATGCTTGTGCAATTGAAACTGACTTGTAATCATACTGCGTGCATGTCAGTTTGAATAAATAAAAGAAGATTATTATTTTTGTTTGCCCGAGATATTAATGATCCCTCAGGTTTGATCAAAACAATATCCGGGAGATGTTACTGATGGTGATCTGGAACGGGAACTCATTCGGCGGTGTCTTTTTGGGCAAATGTACCTCGGAAGGCAACAGCATTAAAGCTTTGGATGGTGGTAGACAGGCGTTGGAAAAGATAAGCGTATTATCATTGTTGTTGTTATTATTATTATTATTATTATTATTATTATTATTATTATTATTATTATTATTATTATTATTATTATTATTATTATTATTATTATTATTATTATTATTATTATTATTATTATTATCATTATCATCATCATCATCGTCGTCGTCGTCGTCATCGTCGTCGTCGACGTCGACGTCGTCGTCATTATCATCATCTAAATCGTCATCTATACAACTAAAGGGGTCATTGTATAATTATTACGTAACGCCGAAAATGAGGGGCGTATAGTCCGCCGTCAGGAGAAGATGCGGTTATATATAGATATGCAAGAGGTTGACTTTCCTGCTATGCTGTCACAGGCGATCATTTATATCGATAAAAAACTCGCACCATACATTAATGTATCTCAGCGGGAAAATGAGAATGACTGGATTTCGCAGTTGCGTAATTCAGTTACAGCTATCCAGAATTACCTGTCTATCCGAATACTTCCATATTAACGTTTAGATTACTTGCAAATCGGAAGAGTAGTCTATTACCTCTCTTCGTTCTGTATCTCTCTGTAAATAAAAAGTAGGCCTATATATTCTGTTGCCTGTAGACGTGTTGCTGTTCCAGGTGTTGTACATAGAATTGCTTGGGGGAAGCAGACAGAGGTAATTAAGGAAGAACACTGCGTATTAACATCTGAATAAAGTAATTACGTTTAGCCTGTTGAGGTCGTTTACCTTTTGTAACCCGTCTCTACGATATATAGTAATTTGATCCTCGCTTGTTGATGACATTATTTTGTAATTGTTTTTGAACCAGGTGTCTTAGGTTTTTTCCCTACGTTGTCTGACAACATGAAAAAGTCGGAAAAATGTACTTATGGGAAGTCGACCCAGAAGGCGATTGGGCACAAACACTTTCCAGAATACAGTAACTCTTTGTAAAATAATTTTTACTGAGATGCACAATTTATTACTCAAATCGTCTCAAATCTGTTAAACTTCACGCTGAATTTTTTCTACGCAAAAAATCTACTTTTTTTTACACCTGATGTATGATTGTTCATATGTAAAATTATCTACTAATGCTATTATTCATCTTAAAATTTCCTACGAAAACACTGATCTTGGCAACAAGTTCCACTTTCGAATGTGGTAAGGTGATACACAAGAAGCGCTTATTGCATAAATTTGCATGATTTGTAGTATTGTTCATTCCGAATCGATATCTGCATTGCTCGAGTTGTGTAAAGTGTTAGTTTCTCGATATAAGAACTTCTTACTCTTGACTTCAACCCAACTGCCTTCAGGTCACAAGTTGTCATCCAGTCACGTCTATGCAACGAGTTCCGTTGATTCTTTTTCTCTGGTTCTCCTGATAGAAACCAACTTTGTAATCGATCTAAAGTCAAAGTGTTTGATCGTCCCACAGCCTTTAGGCCAACCAGACGAGTAGGCATAAAATAAACTCTATTGATACCTTCAAGAAACTATTATATATATATATATATATATATACGGGTCAGTACCACTCTATGCATCAATATAAGCGCATTAATTTGAAGAGAATTGTCCACGCTATTCGTCTTCACCAAATAAAGACCAATCTGTTTTGTGATGTCAGTGTTGCAGATACAAAAATCACATTAAATGACTTTTAAAGGAAAGCAGTACGGTCTATCCTCGTAGACTGTGATACATACTTCTGAAGCATTCAAATATATCTTTCTTGTAGATTTTCCGATAGTTTGCTTCCTCTTTGAGGCCTTCAATGGTTGCCACCACTGCCACACGTATGACGCTATTAATCGTGAGCAGCGTCGTAAAGATAAGAAACGTGAAATTTCTTAACTCCGATTTGTCAAAGAAATTCACTGTGTAATAGTAAACGCCGACGATACAGGCGAAGTAGATTAAAAGCCCTAAATAGAGTCTTGCTTGTACCCGCGAGAAACGATAGAATGATTCACAGTGAGATGGTACACTCATCTCTGCCTTGTTGCTGCTCAGGAAGTATTTTCTCCACATTCTAAAATTTTCATCATCAGAAAATAAGCCAGTCGTACTTTCTTTATCCAATTCTGTTTGAATCCAAGTAACATCTGAAGGCTCCAGCACATCAGATTTGTCTTTGGCGACTCCTGTCTTCGAGTCTTTAAAGATCGATACGACCATTTCAGCTGCCAGTCTGGTTAAATGGCTGTGAGCAGCGTGAACCAAAGCGCAGAGGGAGAAGAAAAAGACAAAGGTGTTGAAGTGCAGAAAGAGGCGATGTCCAGCACCCTGCTGATTGGACATTGCTGATGAGTGGTCCTGTCCATAACAAATGGTAACAACTTCCTCATCTTTTAAGGCAGACAAGCTACAAGAGTATAGCAATCCAAAGAATGACAAAGGTAGGTAATAACCCAATAGCGTTGATACGATATCCGTCTTCGTAAGTCGCCCAACGGCACATAGCGCGATAAGGCAGTCAAGAATAGCGAGAGATGATAAGCCAACCAACATGTACTGAATGTATTGTTGGCAGTCGTTGATGGAAAATTCTGAACAATGTTTCTCTTGTGGACGGTCAAAGATTATAGGCAAATTTGATACAATTGTAGTGAATACTAAAAACATAGCAGCAAAATCAACCAGTCCGCGGATTTGAAAACAGACGTTTCTGTTTATCACGAAGAGGTATTCCTTAGCGCGTAGCTCCTGACGAATATTGAGTTGCCTTAGGAAAGTGGCTCTCAGGAAAAACGCGACTGCGAACCAACACACGAGTAAAACTGCCAATTCCATCAGCATCAGGGACCAGACTAAGGACGATATGCGAATCATTTTAATTTTCTTCGTTGCTTTTTCTCAAATAGCCGAAAATGGATCATATAGCGCATACAACTCTGTCTTGACTGTGTGGAAAATCTGCTCTCCAACCTAAAACAAAATACTACAATGTGATACTAAAAAATTGAAATGTCTTTGTAGTGTAAACGCTATTGAACGTTTAGGCTACTCTTTAGTAGATCACATACATTACGATAGTGATCCTTGAGATAGAAGTTGTAGAGAACCAGAGAGGTGTCTTTCACTAACGGATGATCCGCGGTGGATTAAGTATTGTACAAAGGAACGCCAAATGGGGTGTGGCACAATGATGTGAAGACTTTGCTACGCAGGTATTCGAAGAGTGTTTATTCAGATGATGAATAAATTCGATGTAGCCTATTTGCACAATTGTCCTAATCGTGTGCATTTTCAAGGCAGCACAGTCCCAGCAGTGTCACGGATAAATCCCCAGTAATGGAATCGGCCAATCAGAAATCGTTTCCACAGGCAAGGAACCATTTAGGCCTACATGTATTAGTATTTAAAAAAAGGATATGTTCCGAATCAATGCTGATATGTGAAATATTTATCTCAGGGCCTTGCAGTTTCAGATGTGAAGTCACATTCGATTCAATGGTGCAAGCGCCTGCGTGCAAAAATTAAGCACCAAATGTTTTCTAAATCTGGGACAGCGGTTTTTGAGCTGAAGTTTGCCAAAGGAATGTATTATGTAAAGTGACTTCCTGCATGAAGTTTTCGATCAAGATTCTCTAGTAAATGGCCGAAATGTGTGCCTATAAATCAATCAATCGATGGATCAACCAATAAAACAATAAATTAATTTATTAATTCATTTTTTGCTCATTTCATTCATGCATCCTAACGGGGATGTTAACTAGATAAGCTGTTGCAGCTTCTTCTCCTCGTATTTCGTTTGATTTTCCAGTTCTCAGGTTTAGGCCTACACTAGAAACTTAAAAGTGCATTACTGCTTATTTTTAGGACATGAGTTCTGTTCTTTTTTTGTGTTTCTGTGTATTATTTGATCATTGTTACTGTACGTCTTACGAAATTAAACATAAACATCCACTATATTCAGTATAGCAAACGATAATCCAATCAACATTTAATTTAATTTATTCATTCATTCATGGTACTAAACTGACGCCCTTAAATATAATACTTGCATCATGTCAGGATGGACGCCACATTGACTTATTGGCTTCGCAGATGCCACGTAACACCATAATATTGGCCTATTAATCACTCGCTGCTATAGATTTCTAAACATCGAAGCTTTGCTTGTCATCGATTAATGCATAGAAATTGAACCGGTTGGTATTTAATTAAGCGTTGTAATTTTAGCAAGGCCAGAACTAAAATCCACTAGATTATTGACATTGGGAACATACCTCCACAGAATTTTCTGGTTACGTTAACACTGTGACTGACTACGTACAGTATACCGGCGTGATAGAGCTACCTGAGATTTGTGGGCCTACCTGTGACGATGAAAATGTTTGCCTTTCTTACGCAATCGAGCTCACCTGCTCTGAATCTGCGTTCTAATAATAGTCTATCCTACCATTGGTTGTTAGTGGAACGAATATGGATCGTGATCAGGCAAACAAAAGACTGGCTGCGAGCAACACATGCCAGTGTAGCTGTGGCCTAATACAGCCAACAGAGAAACCAAACCGGGTGTGGGGCTGACAGTATACATCCAATTGAGAGCCTGCTGCTCAGGCTGCTTTTTCTAAAGCAATCAGATGAGTATAGTTTAATGGCGATCATCGTTTGAACCATCGTTTTCGCACTTCTAAAGCAAAATCTTCTGATGCAATTTTCAATAAAAGGCTGACAAGGCTGTCACAAGCTTAGACTATTATTTTTAATCAGTTCCAGAAATCCACTTGCACATCGCTTGTGCAATTGAAACTGACTTGTAATCATACTGCGTTCATGTCAGTTTGAACAAATAAACGAAGATTATTATTATTATTATTATTATTATTATTATTATTATTATTATTATTATTATTATTATTATTATTATTATTATTATTATTATTATTATTATTATTATTATTATTATTATTATTATTATTATTATTATTATTATTATTATTATTATATTATTAGTGGTAGTGGTAGTGGTAATGGTAGTGATAGTGATAGTGGTAGTGGTATTGGCAGTGGCAGTGACTGCTACTGCCACTGGCAATACTATCACTATTCCAGTAGCAGTAGCAGTACATTGTCATAAACTAAACCAGCTAGCCAAATCGTAATCGTAAGCTCCAAGCTTCTAAAGCGCCACTCAAGAGCCAAGCGCAGTGCACCAGCTTGTACACACAGCTCTGGGTCAGGTCAGAGGTGTTTCAAAGGGTAGTCAAAAGGAGGTCCAGTGTCCGGTTTCCAGAGGGTCCAGATGGTTTTCAGAGTGTCCTGATGATTTCCACAGAGTCCAGATGATTTCCAGAAAGCAGTGTTGTATCAATTACATTGCAAATGTAATTCAATTATAATTGCAATTACATGCTTGTAAATGCAATTAAATTACAATTACAATTACTTGATTGTGAAAGTAATTGAATTACAATTACATTTTGATTGTAATTCAGTTACCAATTACTTTTCAATTATTCCTTTAAAATTGGCAAAAGATTAAGAATTTTTGTCTATGATCTTCTAATTTACCCTATTTTCAAACTAAAACATCCAATGGGCCAATGGCCTCTAAATTGTAATGTATACATTAAGTTGTATTATAAGTTTGTCAAGTATCCGAAATACGATTTACAATTATTATCCATTAAAACAGGTTAAGAGTTTATTTGATTTTAGGAGTAGAAGTTTTCAAAATGATAGTCTTTTAGAGAACTTAGCTGATTGCGCTTGGGTGAGTGAGTCAATTAAATTTTGTTCAGCAGTGCTAAAGAGATGCTCAACTAACACTTAAGATGGAATCTCTGTTACCTGTAGGCAGCCGCAGTAAGTTAGCTAAGAATGAGTGCATGACTGCATCGATAATCTGATAGTGATGGTCAGTCCTTGGAGTCTATCAAAGTGTGCTGTAAGATTGCAAGAGGGGTGTAAGGATAGAATAATGTTGACAATTATGTTGCCATGCAATCATAATGTAGAGCAGTTTATTCAGTTAAACGGGTGGCCCAGGTCAACCCGGCAGGCCTTTGCTGACTTTATGAAAGTAATTCGTAATTTACACTTCATTCAATTACAAATTACAAGCAACATTGTAATTGAAATACAATGAAAATTACTAGACTTAAAAATGTAATTCAATTACAATTACAAAAACAGAACTTGTAATTCCAATTACATAATTCAATTACATGTTTTTCAATTACTGAACAACACTGCCAGAAAGTCCAACTGGTTTTCAGATGGTCCAGATTATGGTTGGTTGCTGTTTAACGACACTGTGTCATATCAAAGATGATTAGTGTCGCCTCCTCCTTTCTCCAGGCTTGGGACTGGCACTACCACAGGTAGGGTAGTAGCGGAGTTGGTCCAGATGATTTCAAATGAGTCCATATATATACTGGATGAGAAGCGGTTGCTTGGGTTCCACGTGTGTGCTCGATTCGACCACTTGTTTTTGTGCATCTTTTGTTAACTGATGGCATTTTTGTTCTTAATGACGTTTTTATTCGTATAGGCTGGCGTAGAGAACGCCTACTGTTAGCTTCCAGGAGTGGCGCTACAAAAATTTCCAATTACAATTACTTATGCGGCATCAGATATAATGTATAGTATTAGCCGTGGAAACATTTAGTTATCCCTGATGTTTTCTCTCGAACACGATTGACTTATGTTTTATACATGTACTTACATGTATTTATGCATGCATCAGTATTATTATTATTATTGTTGTTGTTATTATCATTATTAATTAATTAATTTTTAATTAAATTTGTAGCGCATGCACGGTCACACCGAAATGTGAATCTGAGGCCCAGATAGTCAGCCATCAGGAGAAGATGCAGCAAGATATGCAAGTGCTTGAAAGCCAAAGAGAAATAATGAGTTGTGAGCTGATTTTTGAAGGAAGTCAATTTTAGCTACGAAGAGAGAGCGGCATTTGATTATGCAAGTATGCATGTATGTATGTATGTATGTATGTATGTATGTAATATGCATGTATGTATGTATGTATGTATGTATGCATGTATGTATGATGTACACATTGTGTATGTATGAATATTGAATGAATATGTGATATGTGATTGATGTATGTCCAACTAGATATGGCGATATATGCTTGCTCTATAAACAACCCACATAAAACACAGCTAAACTTGAGGAGTCTGCACACCAGTAAGTATGTACACTAACTGTCCTGTTTCTCTTTCTCTGTTTTGGAAACTCATGAAGTCCAGTTTATATGTTAGCGATATGTAGACGATCCTGAATCGCTGAGTGGGAGTTGTTTCATAGATACTCGATTACAGTTGCATTTACAAAAATACGTAGCTTTTATAGAATGTCGGTTGAGTAAAGATTCGTTGCATACGACTTACACAGCGTTGGTTCATGAGTTACACATTACAATGTCAGCGAATGGTGTAAACAGATTTTAACATAATAATGGTGCAATTTGTAGGTTGCAGAGTGGGAGGAAAACCTATTTAATGGAACGAAATTCGTAAAGAAAAACAATGAATGTATGATATCTCATGGATGATATTCTAAACCGAAAGAGAAGAGAGTCATTTGGAGGAACGAAACATACTTAATGGTAAACAGAAGCTTCAAATTTCTGAAAGCGCTACTTTAAGGCTAAGCGCAGAACCTTCGCTTATTCACGAGCGCTGCGTCATGTCAGAGGGATTGTCTAGAGGTTCGGCAATATGTACAGTATATATCTTCAATGGGAGATTATCTTAAGAGGATGCATGTATGTGTGATGTTATGTGTTTATAAGTATGTAATATTATGTGCATGTGTGTGGGAAAACACCTATGGACACGAGCGAAACGTATGTTAAAACTGTACTTTCAATGGAAGATATAGTGTAACGCCAGAGAGGGAAAGATCTATGGTAGTGCTGTCCAACATGCGTCCTGAAGGTTGGACAGCACTGATCTATGGGCTGGAAGGACATGTACGAGGAAAACATGTCTTCGATGGAAGATAGTCTGAACTAGAAGAGGAAAGACCTGTAACAGGCCAAATGTATCTCCAGTATAAGATCGTTTCAACCAGTGATAAGTAAAGACCTGTAGAATGGAGCAGAATCTATGGACAAATTTCTCTTCATTGGATGGAAACTGAACCCCGGTGGCGTATGACAAGAATAATTAGAACATGCAAAGGAAAATGAATCTTTGGTGTTAGATGGTCAACGTTAGTAAAGCAGAGAAGTTCCTTCATTCCTCTGAAGATTGCTTACCATTAGTCTCTCACTATTCACTATCGAAAAAGTCCCGTCGTTAATAACGATAAGGTTTTCTAAACGGTTCAGACGTTAATCAGTTTCTCACATTTCAATTCATCTCTGTTCACGGCTTCAGCAACGGTGACCTGTATAGCACGAAGAATCCCAGTTATCACAAGCATCGCCATGAACATCGCCGTTGTGAAATCATCCATTCCAGAAAATGCGTGGCAAGTAGCTAAAAACGCGTAGACGCCGATTAGGGCCGCTAAATAGATAACGAGGGACAAGTAGATTCTCGTGTAGATGTTTAGGAAATCACGGAACGAGTCAAACACGGATGGTAGGCCTACTGCTGTTTTATCGGTGAATTGGACACATCGGGATCCTTGTGATATTTTTGCGTTTCCAACGGGTAGAGTAATATTTGTTGATAATGGAGGCTTGGTGTTTGCGATATCCGTATCGTTTCTACTGCCGGAGCCTGTAGGTTTCGAAAGAGTATGGATTGGATGCTCCTGAGAATGTACACCTTCCGAGACCAGATTCGTTTGCTTCAAGGAAGTGCTGTCATATTTCAAGCCATCTTTTGCTGTTGTTTGAGAACTGACGCGCGTCGAGTTGAGTCCCATCTTTCCTTTTCGATTTTCCGAATAGTCCATAACTAAGTTCCAGAAGATCGGCAGGAGAATCAGCAAGAAGGAATTCAATGGAAAAGTCTGGGTAACGTTGCAGCAGACGTTCCTGTCTGATTGTTTCTTCTCTCGAACTTCATACACCCGAAACCAGGACCAAACACAGAGCACGGTCACAAGGAAGGTCGCAGGCACCAGGTAGATTCTTGTCATCGATACAATGTCCGACTTCGACAGACGCTCAACGACGTACCTCTGCGCAAGGCAGCGAACAATGGAGAGGAATAGGCAGCCGACGATAGCACAGGCAACGTAGTTGAGTTGACCAGCGCATTGGTAGTGCTCAGAGCAGGGCTCCTCCTTTCCCGGCTGGTCACGGCCGATCTTATACTTCATGACATCTGCGGTTGCTTCCATGACAACTATAAGTCCAGCGCAGACTTCGAGGTAGCCGACCTGGATGATGAGAACGGCTCTTTTCATTGTGCTCTGAACGTGGCTGTGAGCAACCACTGGGCGTTGTCGGTCATAGCTAAGCTGCTTCAGACATGAGCGTTTTACGAAGTAGGTGGTTAGCAAAAATATTACGATTAGACTCAGGTAGAGCAAAAGAGTCAGAATCCAGACAGCGTACGGTGTGTCAACCATCTTAACCAGTCTGTGTTGTTGGCCCAGGTAACTGTCTTATCGACGCGCGTTTATTTTCTTCGTGGCGTGTCAAAGAACTGTGTAAGAAAACAAAGAACAATTTAATTCTTAAAATACATACAACCAAGCAAACAGATAAACATTATATGCATGATCACATACGTACATATTTTAGTCTCTTTTCCAAAGATGCAGAAAGTGCTTTTGTAAGAAAGGCCCTACCATAAGAAAGGAAATTGAACTTACATGCATACATGCATAAATACATGCATGTAAGTATTGACATAAAATTAGATGATTTCGTCTGTAATGCTATTTTAGTTCAGATTGTGGTAAATTAGATGATTTTGTCTGTAATTCTATTTTCGTTAAGATTGCATAATTATAGTCTTTTCTTTTGTCAATGTGATTTTGATGAACCCATCTTTTTTGCTTGATTTTGAGCCAAAGTCTTACTCCACTCTAAGTAGCTATTAGCTGTCTTTCTTTCCCTATCTGTATTTTTTTACGTGTTTAGGTATCCCTATTTAGCGGGATCCATGATCCCTTCTGGGCCTCAATGTAGCCAGTACATATTGTTTCATTTGTTTGTGTTCTCTTCTGATGGTAACAGAAATAAATGATTGATTGAATGATGTTTGATGCAAATATGTAGCAAGACGATTAATATGGCGCCTTTCAAATATATATATATATATATATATATATATATATATATATATGTACACATCGCCTTTTGAGCACCTCACAAAAAGCGCTGCACACATGGCTATCTCTCCGATCTGAACAAGGCGTTGAGACAGTTTGATAAATATTTGCTGCACAGGGCCGAATGCAACAGAGCGCAAATACAATGGGAGACTATTCCAGGATGATGTTAGAATGCATGACAAGGCACGACATGCTCGAGGTGAGCTGCGGAAACGCAGCTCCTGCATATCTCTACAGTTTGAAAGCGCAACGATCTATAGGTTTTGGGTAAATCTAAGGTATTTTAAGAGACATACATGCACACAGACATGCAGACACACCAACACTCGGACATACTAACAAGCAGACCAACCGATTCATGGAACGACAGACAGACAGACAGACAGGCAGACAGACAGAATGAATGAATGAATAACTACCGGTACGACAATTTCTACAGCGCCGTAACACGGCACATGCCGTTACAAGGGCGCTTCAACAGACTGACTGACTGACTGACTGACTGACTGACTGACTGACTGACTGACTGACTGACTGACTGACTGACTGACTGACTGACTGACTGACTGACTGACTGACTGACTGACTGACTGACTGACTGACGGATAAATCGAGTTACATGAGCAGGCATAGCCAGTAACACATACACCGAGAGAGACAGTTACATGGACTATCTTCACTTCCACAAATCTCTAGGTGCAGACCCGTGCCGTTACCGAGATCTGTTGGAATCACTCACTCTTTTAGAATGGCCCGTATCTACATGTATTTGAATCACTTAACCCAACGTCTCTGAATCACCTAGTCACTGACTCGCTGAATTAATTCCACATCTATCTTCCATATCTTACAAATTAAGCCTACTTGCCTTCATCTCTTACTATCAACCATATACCCAACCTTTTATCATAACCGATTAACCGTATCTCTTAGAATAACCCCAAACTTTAATATAACCAGATCTCTTAGAACAATCTTAGACTTTTAATATAGCCATATCTCTTAGAATAACCCAATCTTTGAACATGGCTATATCCCTTAGAATAACCTCAACCTTTTAATATAACCATATCTCTTAGAATGACATCAACCTTTGAACATCTACATCCCCTTAGAATAGCCCAATCACTGAGAAGCAACTGTAAGCCCTAGCATTACACAAAACCTGTGGAGTAACCCCAAGACGTTAAAATCACTCACAATCTTTAGGGGAAAACCTGAACCCCTAGAATCACTCATATTCTTTATAATAACATCTGAACTCTTACAATCATCATTATTCTTAAGAATAGCCTCAATCTCCGTAGAATCACATACCCCTGTCCACCTACGAGATTATCAGATTCACGTAGAAAGAACAACTCACGAAAATCGAGGCAGATGTACCAACCAATCTTTGATCGGCCTTACAAACGGTGGCCGTTTGGTTACAGCGCTCGGCCAGTAATGCAGAGAGTACGGGTTCGATCCTCGTTCGAGGCGGTTACTGTATAGGGACCGCGGGCGAGTAATTCGCGCACAAAATTGTTCTGCAATATAATTGCATCTGCGCCATCGAGGCGTGTGCACTTCTGAACAGAACGTTGGAAGAAAGGCAATATTATCATATGCAGCGTTGTAGGGTAAATAGTTGTATAAACAGCCCAAAAATAAGCTGACCTTTGACTGTCTAAAGTGATTGCTCCTTTGGTCCGCTTTACACCTGAACCGATCTCTTCACAGCCACTCAAGACATCCCTTGTCTTCTTTGTTAGCAACTGTATGGCCTGACTAAGCAAATACGGGTTTCAATTGGAACAATGGCGCTAACCACGTTGTCTCACTTTGCCCTGGTTGTGGATGCTGTTCAACTGCGTTCCTTTCACGGGACAAAGTTGTGATTACCAGGCCCACCCAGAGAGGGGGGGGGCAGAGGGGCGAAATGTCCAGGGGCCAGGCGATTCATAGGAGCCCGGGCTTGGCCGCAATGAACTTGTTATAAACCATTTTGCTGCTGCTAAATCCAGAAAAGTTGTTTTTAGATTAGAATAAATTTGCAGATTAAAATGTTTAAATTAACAACTAAATCAAATCATAGTTGCATATATAAATATAATATCGTACATTCGTACCCGCACTTTTATTATTAGGCTACAATTTGGTTTTTAAATTTCTCATGAAACCTAAAAATAGTATAGTGGCCCGTAACTGCTCTGCCTGGGGGTCCAGAATTTCTGTCGACGGGTCTGGTGATTACGAGTCTAAGACTTGAGGTATCCTGTTCCCATATCACTGGTGAAGTCACACCAACCGCCAGATCTTGAGATCAACAGCAGACAACGTCAACTACAGAAGCATGTTGAATGAATGCATATAATAATAATAATAATAATAATAATAATAATAATAATAATAATAATAATAATAATAATAATAATAATAATAATAATAATAATAATAATAATAATAATAATAAATAATAATAATAATAATAATAATAATAATAATAATAATAATAATAATAATAATAATAATAATAATAATAATAATAATAATAATAATAATAATAATAATAATAATAATAATAATAATAATAATAATAATAATAATAATAATAATAATGTTATCATAACTTACCTCTGCACTTTATTTCTCTCTGTGTAACTGTTCGCTATGTATCTGAGTTCATGTTTGTCTGTTTGTCAATCTGTCTGTCTGTCTGCTAGTCTGTCAGTCTGTCCGTATGTATGTTTGTCTTTCTATCTGTCCGTCAGTCTATCTGTCATCATTAGGTCTAATCTGTGTACCTGTCTCTGTCTGCCTAGCTCATCTCCCATGAACTGAAATCAAAGAAGCGAAGTAGCAGTCTACAGCGTAACAATAACACCTTACATTTAATTCCTGACAATCGTTTGGCGACGCTCTACCTAACTGCTCCACAGAACAGTTTTCTCTACCCCGATTCGTGCGGTTCAACAGGCAAATCGATAATGTCATCGACCTCATGTACTCCGACGACAACCGCCGATGTGCATCTACCTGTAGGCTATGCTAGGGTAAACATTGGTCTCGATATTAACCGACTCGGTCGTAAAATGTGAACAGGTAGAAACGGCTGCGCGTGCAGTCAATAAATACCGAACGAGACAGGTAAATATTTACCATGTCAACTGGATGTTCCACTGAGACGCTCCAATGGGTCACGATTACCTTACACGACATTACACTACCATGGGCGTATTTAGGGGGTGTTTTTACGGGTTCAACCCCCCAAATAAGTTTCCGAAAACATTTTTATATGCTTTTACATGCAAAATACAAAAAACCTGGACTTTTGCGACGATTTTCAATGGAATCCCCCCTTCCCGAAATCTTAAAACCCCCTCCGATTTTTTTCTGGCTACGCCCATGTACACTACTCTAGACTTCTTTGACCATCGTATAACGAGCTTGCTTCGATAGTGCACTGCGACTTTGACTACGGTTTTCACTTGAAGCGATAATTGATTGAGGTCTGGTGCTTTATGCTAACGGTGCTATAGTGTAGGTGTAGTTTCAGTTTAACGACACTGTGTTATAACAAAGATCATTAGCGTCTCCCTCCTCCTTTATTCATGCTTGGGACTGGCACTGCCTGGACGTGCCGTGGCGTTGTTAGGTGCTATCGAAGTCATTAGATTAGATAGGCTTTGTCTTGCGCGTGGTTTTCTCGATGATCCTCGTTTGTTCGAAATGTCTGCTGCGTTTTATGTTTTATCGGTTCTGGCATGACATTATGAGGAAAAGGGGAGACTTCCTGGTGAAAGTAATAATGCAGGGCACAACAGCGGGAACGCGAACACGTGGAAAACCAAGAACTACTTGGATTGAGAATATAGGATCTTGGACGGGTTTAAACATGTATCAATTGATGAAAGCAACGGAGGATAGATGTCATCTGGAAGCAGACAGTTCAAGGTGCGGCCAACCGTTGGATCGAAGATGGCTAAAGACAAGACAAGACAGATCATACTGGGTGTGCGTTTTGAACGGTCATTCGCTGCTTGAGGTTGATGCTTCTCGCCTCTCAGCTCGTCTCCCGTTCGGAGGGGGTTGGCGGGCAGTGGCGGCGCCAGCATGGGGCTAGGGTGGGCTGAAGCCCCCGTATCGGCGGCTCAGCCCCTCAAACAAAAATGGAAAATCACTGCTAATGCCAGAGAGGAGGGGAGAAAGGGAAGGAATTGGGGTTTTAGCCCCCCCAAACCTGAAATCCTGGCGTCGCTACTGTTGGCGGGTTCACTGCTGGACTCTTGGGTCACGGGCCTCATGAGGACCTGTGTGCCGTCTACGTCCGAAGGAATCTTGATTCTTAAGCATATTAAGTCCATTACGTTGCTTGAAAACGTTTCTGTTTTCGTCGGAGTGCTCATGCTGGGAGCGCCTCTGAATCACTGCTAGAGGCGCTTTATAAATGCCCAGATACAATACAAAATAATTAATGCCTTGTTAGTCTGGCTGATATATTGATGTTTAAATCTTTTCGGAAGAGATTGCTTCTTTTGAGTTTACTTTTGACTTGGCTTCAGGGACACCGACGAAAAGGCCAACTGAAAGGTTTTTTAAAGCTAACTTAATGAAGCACAATAGAGCCCAAAATACCTTGGTAAGATCTATTTACCTGTCACGTCTTGACTTCTGTTCTATTCAGGCAGCAACAAAAGGTGGCAGATTTATCGGTTGCAAGCGATGGCGATTACAAACCACAGTCAACGTTACACTCGATTTTATTCTATAGCAAGAAAGAAATTCCACTGTTATCTACTGCTATGTACACGTCCATAAATCGTCTCTGCAAAACATCGTTCTCATTTCTCTTCGCCTCGATGTCCAGCGCTAATAATGTATGCGAATGCAGGTTGCTTTGTGAAGCTTCCACGTCCGAAGTCTATTGAAGCCAACTGAGCATAATTCATGTCTTTAGTTTGATTGTGCCTCTGTCCTATTCAAGTGGATAGCTGTGAATAGCTCGAGGCCATTGTCGTTTATTGTCTACAGTCTGGCAAATAACTGAAGGCGCAAGAGCATTCTAGAATGTTCTGTTGGGTGATCTTGGCCTAGTTTGATGTTGACCTACATGGCCTACTTTGTAGTTTTAATAATCATGACAATCAATATAACGCCAAAGGCTATGAACATAGTTCGCCAATTCTAAAATCATTGCACAGGCCGTCTATCTATAAGACAGTATGGTGAGAATTGCCGGGGGTTTGGAGGGCCCACCCCCAGTCTTTCTTGGGCCCACAGTAAAGTCTTTATTGCACACCCAAATTCCACATGAACCCCCAGTTATTTTTCTACAATTCTCATACTGTATAAGAGAATAATTTTAAGACCGGGCTAGCCGTATAGTAGTAGCCTATACAATACTCTACATTTCAGTCAATTTCGCTATCTTCGCTCTATGCTGTTTGCGAAGACTTGTCTCCACTCGACCAGTTCTTCTGACTGTTTTAATCTGGATAATGTCTGGACTGCCATCAGTAGGTCTGACTCTCGCTCTGCAAGTCTGTGTTTTGTTTTCCGAATAAAATAAAATCTCCACTTTGATTCATATCCTACCAAGGCTATTTCCGTGTCTTTACACTGAAAGTTGGCTTGCACGCCGATTTTGCTCAGTAGCTCGTGAATAAGCTGGTGCCCTGAGCATGACCTTAGAAATTTCAAGAACTGACACCTTGAACCATTATCACAGTTGCGTTATGAAAGTGCTCAGATAATTATTAATTATTAGACCTACTATTATTAATTACGGGAGGTGTGGATGGTCACAATTTTGTTCAGCGAGGACAGGGATCTTGTATGTAGGTAAGAGATTGAAAACCCAGGATAGTCAGAGGGGTGCGATCGAGAAAAACGGGCATTCAAACTATGGAAATGCTTAAGGAAGGAATTGGAAATACAGTTGGTTGGTCCCGTTTTACTATAGGGTATTTCAGTGGACGACAACTTAGGGTATGTGCATATCGACAGTACATAATTCGGTTATGTACTCAACGGATATGGGGGCCCGATAGCGCATTGGATAACATCTGGCACAGAGAGCGAGAGGTACCGAGTTCGAGCCCCCGTTGGGCGGATATGCTTTGTAGGCTGCTATTAGCGCCGTGTATTGCAGGCTGTCTGTTCTGTTAGTAGTTAAGATTTAAATTGCATGACATGTAAATGTACAGCGCAGTGCGTTTGTCAGGCGCTTCAATAAAGAAAAATATATTATTATTATTATTATTATTATTATTATTATTATTATTATTATTATTATTATTATTATTATTATTATTATTATTATTATTATTATTATTATTATTATTATTATTATTATTATTATTATTATTATTATAGCTATCGGTCTGTTCTGCGTTGCTCTGTGTATATCAATGCCGCTTAATTGCATCTATACAACTTGCAACCTAGGCAGTTCACCCGTGGACAGCAAACGACTCCGACTGTCCAGTGGGCTGTTCTAGCTGCTCTGTGGTCCTTATCAGCAGGTGGTTTAACACTGTCACAGGTCGACATTCCAGAGTGTGCAAACCGTATCACAAACATTAAATTTTAGTGTTTGTCATTCAACCTATTCCCGTAGCTTGCTTTACAATAATTCAAGCTGTCAAACGTCAAATGGTTGGGCGCGTCTGTAAGACTGTGGCGTTAACAGAGCGAATAGAGTTGCACACTTGAACGGTTGAATGGTTACTGAAGGCATTATAATATGCAGCAGGATCCATTTATATCATAGAATGCATCTAGGCTACCAATGCATTTAGCCAATTTTACACAGTAATGTGAACTTCTCTTATGTAGGGGCCGTCCATAAATGACGTCACGCACCTAGGGGGGAGGGGGGTCGGAAATTTGTGACGATGTGTGACATGGGGGTGGGGGTCTGAGGTAGTGTGACGTCACACCAGGTCTATGTTATTAAATTTAACAATTAACAACAATTTAATTTTAATAATAACAGCACTAATTTTGAGGATTAAATTTTCATTATTTTTTTTAATTATTTTAATATATACGGGCACCATTATTAATAATTTTCTAATTATTTCAATATTTGGTCACCATTAGATGTTAAAATATTAATGCATATTTGTTCCATGAAGGAGCATTTTGCTTCGCCATGGAAATTGGTTTTAGGGGGGTTCAGAGCTTTGTGACGTCATTTTCAGAGGGGGTCTGATTTTTTGTGACGAAGTGTGACGAGGGGGGGGGGTTAAAAATCGGTCAAAATAGCGTGACGTCATTTATGGACGGCCCCTAAGTGCATAAGTTCAAGGCAGTGCCGAAGCTATAGCCTACACTTAAGAGGCTTCGACTGTACACTGGAAAGACGATGGCAATACATTAGTAATGCTGTTACAGTACTCAAGGGATATGAAAGGCAAAGGTTTGTATTCAAGTGCAATGAATGGGTCGTGTGATTAATAGTTTACCGTGGAGACGATAATAAAAGGTGAACAATGGGCGTCGTCTTGAATTGTAGGCTACGATTCACATGACATTGTCACGACATGCTAACAGCTTCAAGCCTCATGCTACTTGAGGTCTAACTATTTTAAACCACGTTCACTGTGTATCGTTTTCGACACAAGACTTCTAAAGATCTTTGAAATCCCAAAATGCCAGGATGTGTGCATATTTTAAGGGATGACAACTGATGTTTTCATTAGGCAAACAACATGCACGAGACAGACCTGGCCTGTCCTGGGCAAAATCAGACCCTACCGACAGCTAGACAAGCTAACAGACTCGTTGACTGACTGACTGACTGACTGACTGACTGACTTAATAACTGACTGACTGACTGACTGACTGACTGACTGACTGACTGACTGACTGACTGACTGACTGACTGACTGACTGACTGACTGACTGACTGACTGACTGACTGACTGACTGACTGACTGACTGACTGACTGACTGACTGACTGACTGACTGACTGACTGACTGACTGACAGAAAATACCGCCATAAAGAATGCCATTGAACGGAAAGGCCTTAGGACCACTTAGGACGAAAATTAAATCCCATATTAAATCGATAAAAATGGCAATGGCAAGCTGCTTTAGAGCTCAACAATCTATTAAGAAGCTGCAAAACGTGCGAAAGGTAAATAAGTACATAAAGTAGGCCTACACGAGACGAGAAAGTAAAAGCTGTTAGAAAGGTACGTAAGAACACAAAGAACGGTGCATAAAAGCAAGAAGCTTTAGTAGGTTTAAAGAGAACGGTTATAGAAAGTAAGAAAAGCATGTAATGAACTGTGTAACAACCTCAGAACTTGTCGAAGACTTTGAGTAACCAAATTCTCGAGCGGGACAATGTCTATAGGTAAAGTCTGAAGCCATTCTCTGTAAGCGAATCATGCTTTCTCGATTTTGACCTGTCACCTAATAGCCTTGCTCATCCTGATTTGTTAATGACCTTCCCTCTACAATTCGATCTGTGATCTTAACTGGTGGTATTTCGGCCTCCTCTCGTTGTCTAAAGAAGGTTCTGTTTTCGCAAGGCTCTTCGCACTGGGAGTGTAGGACATTATCGCATCTGATTGGGTACATACTGTGAGAGGCGCTTATATAAATTTCTAAATACAATTATACAAAAAAATCGTACAATGGGATTGCCGAGACGCCAGGTAATAAACTGGTTAACTGATGCAAATATATGCTGCCAATCAACGCTGCCTCTTGTAATGATATTTCGGCATTTCGAGTCTGGCCCTGGCTCGACGTTTACACAGGGCTGACGCAGTACATTTACGCCATAATGCCTCGTGTCAAATTTACAATAGGACTGTCGGGATTAAACTAGAGGGCTGTGGCGTACTGCTTTGGGTTGAGTGTCGTACTGCTTCAACTGAGCGTTCCAAGTCGTTTATACATATAGCTTTCATCCATATATATCTAATGCATACTATGTACATGTATATATAAATACATATATATACAATCATAAGATAAATGTACGTAGGCATATATTTACACAGAGGGGGATAATGTGGTAAACCTTCTCAAAACAGGGGCATAATGTCCGGGGATAATGTCCGCATAAGTAGATAATGTCCGTATCTGATTGGGTATTACTGTGAGAGGCGCTTAGTAAATACAATACAAAAAAAATACAATGCACTGGTCAATAAACTGGTTATGATGCAGTTTGCGTGGCTCTGCGAAATTTCGGCATTAGGCTTACATTATAATTTCGACGTTTACACGTGAGCAGTACAACGCCATATTTTACATGGCTTTTGTTTTTCCAGACAACCTCATTATTTTGGTTGAGTGTCGCTGGTCATCGTTCCATCGTTTATGCAGCTTTCATCCACTAGGCTAATGCAACTTGGGCTACGGCAAATCAAAACAATCACTAGATTGACGTAGGCCTAAACATCGTGGTAAACCTTCTCAAAACAGTGCATATCGCAGCACAGTAGATATTGGTATTAGTAGATATTATTGATTGATTGATTGATTGATTGATTGGTTGGTTGATTGATTGGTTGATTGGTTGATTGGTTGATTGGTTGATTGGTTGATTGGTTGATTGGTTGATTGGTTGATTGATTGATTGATTGATTGATTGATTGATTGATTGATTGATTGATTGATTGATTGATTGATTGATTGATTGATTGATTGATTGATTGATTGATTGATTGATTGATCGATCGATTGATTGATTGATTGAATGTTTGATTAATTATTTACTCAGCCAGGCAGTGCAAGATAAATGTATACTGTTATAAGTTTGCTATTATGTCCCTTCTTTGCTATTAACGTTATGTTATGTTAATAACATGCAATTAAATCCGTTAACATGCTTGCCAAACTACTCCACTCTTCTCCAAATAGGTACAGCTCTAATCAATTACCCACTCTTTTATTTACTTACGAATCTACCAACAGGTAGATCTATAAAGTCATCAAATTATATACCTTCTTGCCTACCTATCTACCCATAAATCTACCTACATACCTACCTACTTACGTAGCAACCCCTCTGCCGATGAAATCCAACAAACGCTATTGCACTTTAACCTACCCATAATTGTACCTATTAATCGACCCATCTCTTTCCACCTACAAACCTGAATACCTAAAAACCTATCTACCAATTTAGCCACTAAGCTAACTACCATCGTTTAGACCTTGTAACTTCAAACTTTCTTTGGTAGCCATTTATGGGGGCCCGATAGCGCATTGGATAACACACTGGCATAGAGAGCGAGAGGTACCGAGATCGAGATCCGTAGGAGAGATATGCTTTGTAGGCTGCTATTAGCGCCGTGTATTGCAGGCTGTCTGTTCTGTTAGTAGTTAAGATTTATGTCTTCTGTCATTTGTGTTCTTGTGAATTGTTTCAATTGCATAACTGCACACTGTAACCGGTTGCGTTTGTCAACCGGATTGTTTCACTAAAGAATATTATTATTATTATTATTATTATTATTATTATTATTATTATTATTATTATTATTATTATTATTATTATTATTATTATTATTATTATTATTATTATTTATAGACCAATAAAGGATGGATGTCTGAGTCATGTGGTCTGGTATTCCTCGGACGTACCAATAACAGCCAAACTCATAATGTCAGCTTTACAACCCTATACACCTGCCAGCGATGTACCAACGAGACCAAGAGACGTTCGCAAAATTCATTTCGTGGATGGCTCAAACAATGTATTGTGTAAACATCAGCACGTATCAGGAGTTCAGGACGCTTAATATATAGCGTATTTTTGTATCTCACAAAAGCTTTTTGATGTAATACAATGCAAAGTAATACAATACAATACAACTTAAATTTGATATAGCACTCCTTACAGAGTTCACAAATGCTCATTGAAGCCAGGCATGCAGCTGGAAACATTGAGAGCCGTAAAAAGCCACTCACTACTCCCTGCGCCCGAGATTACATGACCGTTTTATTCCACAAGCGGACAACCTCACACGCAGATCGTTTATAATAGGAATGTTATACTCTGTATAAATGTATGTACACCAAAGTGCGGATATGCAATTGGTTTAATAAAGAATATACTTGCTTAAACAGATTGGATGTGGCAGGTTTTCAGTTTAGAGAAAGAGAAAGTCTCGGTAGGAGAAAATAATGCGAACATGAGGAGGTTAAAGAGTCCATGTTTGAATCAGACAACGTTAACCTTTCATTAAGGTTAAGTGCTCAATATAAGACCTATGCTAAAAAAAGATGTAGCAAAGTCATATTATTTTCTTTTCGGTTTTTTTCTAGTTTTTTCTAGTTTTTTAGTTTTTTCAATTAAAGGTGACAACGGAGAGAACAATGCAAAAAGAACGGCACACTGTTTTCATATCAGCTGCCAAATTAAGAGACAACGCACTGGAAGGCGGGTAATGCATTGAAAGGTTATGTATTGGAAGGTAGCCTACTGATAGTCACTGGAAGATAATATACTCGACGATAATTCACTTAATGATAATGCATTTTTTGGTAATGCATTGAAAGCAAATAATATATTGAAAGGCAGTGCACCAGAACTTCTGGAAGGCAATGCGTTCGAGAATTATACTGAGAATTGAATAGTGATGGATTGAAAGTGATGCAATGAATGCAATGCAGAAAGGAAATGTATTAAACGGTAATCTACTGAATGATGCATTGAAAGGCAATGCACTGGAGGGATAATGCACTCAGATGTAGTAACGTATTGAAGGGTTATGTGTTGGAAGGTTATGCATTTTATGGTAATTCAACGGAGAATATGCACTGGAAGGTAATGCATTGACCAGTCCTTGGTCCACTGGGTGTCCTATTCCACCAATATGCTGATGTAATTTTGTAATTGTAATTGTAATTGTAATCGAACATTTATATAGCGCTGCTAAAAAATCAGCAGGCTTACCTTCATGGACCTGCAGACACAGCTGCTGCTATGGTTGAGCGTATTCTAGAGGCTTCAGCTGCTCTTGACCGATGATTGTCCTCAAATCGCCTCCGTCTTAACCAAGACAAGACTCAGGACATCTGGCTCGGTAGTCGTGCCCAGCTTACCAAGATTAATGCTGACTCCCTTCGTCTTCAGTTTCCAAATATGTACTTCTCTTCCTCTGTCCGTGATCTTGGATTCATTCTCGATCCTGTCCTCTCTCTGTCTGATCACGTAAATAGTGTCTCTCGTTCCTGCTTCTACTACCTATACGCCAACTCCGTGCCATTCGCAAATCACTCCCACTGCACGCTATCACGACTTTGGTGCATGCATTGATCTGTTCCAGGATTGATTATGGGAATGCGGTCTACATTGGTCTATCCTCTACAAATACATCTAAACTTCAGGCCATCCTAAACGCTGCCGCCCGCCTCATAGGGAGCATTGCAAAGTTTGAACATAATATCTCCTATTTTATCCGTGACTCCCTTCACTGGCTCCCCATCCGCCAGCGCATCCAATTCAAGGGCTGCTTCCTCATGCGAAGCTGTCTTGCTGGCTCTGCTCCTCACTATCTTATGGCTTATTGTACCCCAGTATCTTCTTTGCACAGTCGTTCCTCCCTTATGTCCTCGGCCCGTGGTTAGTTGGTTGTCCCGCGGGTGCGTACTTCTACGGCCCAGTCTCGGTATTGTTGGTCCAAATAGCTGGAACCGGTTACCTCAGTCCCTCAGAACTGACCTTTTCTCTATTTCTTTTGACCAGTTCCGCCAGCGCCTGAAAATCTTTCTCTTCAATCAATCAATTTCGTTTATTCACAACACCAAGCTGACAGGTCGCAACTTGTTACCGGTAACAGATAGGAAAAATTTTCTAAGCTCTGACAGTTAGTTATTAAATGGGTTGAGATAGCAAATATGATCTCTGCTCTAACAGTTAGCCTAGTTACTAAAGAAGAATTAGGCTAGTGGCAATGTTAGTTAGGGCAACGAACGAGGTAACCAATGTGGTATAGACCGGAGATAATGTATTTAGTAGATGTTTTTAAATAATACACGTGACATAACTTTATCAGTGAAGACACTGGTCCGGGTCGGGGCGCCTCTCTTTTCGAGTGGCGCTATATAAATATTCGATTACGATTACGATTAATGCATTGAATGGTTAATCATCGAGAAGTAATGCATTCAAGGGAACTGTATTAAAAGGTAATGGATCCCTCGAGCACATCACTT
The DNA here is from genome assembly GCA_020284085.1 of Aporrectodea caliginosa. Taxonomy (NCBI): domain Eukaryota; kingdom Metazoa; phylum Annelida; class Clitellata; order Crassiclitellata; family Lumbricidae; genus Aporrectodea; species Aporrectodea caliginosa. Next base: position 593,335 of record JACEVL010000913.1, on the reverse strand, counting down.
TCAGTGCATTTTCATTGATGCTGCCCTAAAAGGCAACGCGTTCAAAGATAGCCTAACTAATTCAATGATAACGAATTCAAAGGTAGTGCATTCGAAGGTTTAACAATCAAAGGGAAATTCAAAGGTCTGTCCGTTAATATAGATCACAGAAGCTCGGCCCTACACACATCATATGGTAGCTTTGGGCTGAGAGCTAGACGTAACAGAAACACAAACAAACTAAGAGATCGTGAATCCTACTTACCAGGTTTCTTTTTCGCTGAAGATCAAACATTGCGAACAATGGCTTCGAAGGTACAGCAAGAACCATTTGCTTGACAATGGACGTACCTGCGTATGGTCCGATATGGTGCTCAGCACCGTTCAGAACAAATGTAGGCGATTCAACGTTTGTTCAATACCTGTACAGCTCACCTGAATGGCGCTTCTTCCGGAGAAAAGGAACAACGGCACGTTGTTGGATAAGAAACCATCGTTACGGTCCGTTTTCAGTGTTTTCAGTACTTTTTCGTCAGCATTTGTAAGGCAAGAGGCTTAGTGTCACTGTAATGACACTAATGGTATGATGATGATGATGATGATGATGATGATGATGATGATGATGATGATGACGATGATGATGATGATGATGATGATGATGATGATGATGATGATGATGATGATAATAATAATAATAATAATAATAATAATAATAATAATAATAATAATAATAATAATAATAATAATAATAATAATAATAATAATAATAATAATAATAATAATAATAATAATAATAATGAACAGTAGGCCTAATAATAATAATAATAATAATAATAATAATAATAATGCTGACTCCCTTCGTCTTCAGTTTCATGTACTTTTAATGTACTTCTTTTTTCAGTTTCAGTTTTCAGACGACCACATTGTAGTGAAACTCGATCTCTCCAACGCCTTCAACAGCCTCTACCGTGACTGTATGCTAGCATCTGTAATCGAGATCCTACCCGACATAGCTCCGTACTGCTTCCAAGCCTACGCGGAAGAATCAACACTAAAATTCGGGGGATACACGGTTCAATCTCGGGTTGGTCCTCAGCAAGGAGATCCGCTGGGACCTTTGCTGTTTTGCTTGCCGCTACAGCCAATTTTACTTCAGATGGGCTCGCCATTATCATTCGGGTACCTTGACGATCTGACCCTGGGCGGAAGAGCGGAGACGGTTGCAGCCGATGTCGATTTCATCGAGAGAGCCTGCTCTACTATGGGCCTGGCGCTAAATCGCTCTAAATGTGAGGTGATTACACGCGACAGTAAAAACATTGGCTACGATTCCTTGAGAGATTTCAGACAAATCGAAGTGGAAGAGGCCCAGCTGCTCGGCGCCCCAATTTCAGCGGAGAAAGCGCTGCAACAATGTCTGAAAGCTCGAACCAGAGAACTAGAGGAAAGCCTGAGCAAATTAACTCTTATAGCCAGGCAGGACGCCCTTTTGATTCTAAGGAGTTCACTGGGTGCACCAAAAATGATTCACATCCTCCGATGCCATCCCTGTGACAAACACCCCGAACTGGAAACCTACGACGTGACACTACGCCAGGGTTTGGAAAAGATTTTGAACATTTCTTTCAACGATCTCCAATGGACACAGGCGTCACTGCCAATCAAAATGGGTGGTCTGGGCATACGGAGAGCGACTTCGCTGGCACTTCCGGCCTTTTTGGCTTCAGCTGCGAGCACTCTCCCTCTCCAGACCCTCATTCTAAACTCTCTCAATCTCACACAGGACACACACTTTGAGACCATGACGTCCGAGTGGCGATCCAAGACGGATTTCAACGATTCAGAAAACATGCCAACAAACAAGCAGGCTCTATGGGACAAACCACTTTTGGAACAGACACTCAAGACACTGTTTCATGACACAATAGACCCATACAACACCGCGCGATTGAAAGCTGTCTCGTCACCACACGCCAGCGACTGGCTACATGCCTTACCAATAACAGCATGTGGGCTGCGACTGGACAACGAGGACGTTCGGGTGGCGGTCGGCTTGCGCCTTGGGGCCACAATATGCGAACCACACACATGCGCTTGTGGAGCCCGAATCGACGCCAGAGGTAGCCACGGCCTTTCATGTTCTCTAGGCTTCGGCCGAATAGCCAGACATAACACTATCAATGACATTATACATCGCTCCCTTTCGAAGGCTGGAATTCCATCAATAAAGGAACCACCAGGTCTACTTCGCACGGACGGCAGAAGACCAGACCTAACAATGATCCCATGGCGCGCGGGTCGCCATCTGGTGTGGGACGCGACGGTTGTAGATACCCTTGCACCATCATACATCCAGGCCACGGCAGCGACGGCGGGCGCGGCAGCCGAGATCGCCACGGACAGGAAAATGACCAAGTACAATGCACTTTTGAACACGCACTTTTTCGTGCCTCTTGCTCTCGAGACCTTAGGTCCAATTAACACCACTGGCCAAAACTTTATATCAGATCTAGGTCGTAGTCTGACGCTGTCCACAGGAGACACCAGAGAAACCTGCTTCTTGCTGCAGCGTCTCTCTATAACTGTCCAGCGGTTCAACTCGGTGGCTTTCCGCGGCACTTTAGCGGAGCCAGACCTAAGGGAGATGTGACACAAACGGCATTTATGACGTTAATTTCAGACGACAGGTTGTCTATTGATGTATTGATGTTGATTGATTGAGAGAATAAATATTGTTGAATAATAATAATAATAATAATAATAATAATAATAATAATAATAATAATAATAATAATAATAATAATAATAATAATAATAATAATAATAATAATAATGACAATAGTAGTACTAATACAAATAATAATATTGTTTTTGGCTCAATTTAGGACTAACACCTGCACTTTAAGGTCCGTTCATATCCTACGTTAGAATCTATAGGGAATAGGGCCTACATGTATCTGTTGCGATTTCACCAACCGGCAACTTTCGTAAATATTAATTACTCTCTAAACCTCTCTACAGGTAAGATTCTGAATCAATTTATAACTATTTAAAAGGACGGTATTTTCAGCTTTATTTTATACCCTGGATTTTCGAAAACTTTTTCTTGCATCGCCATCATGCTGCCTTAGAATTATGCGTATTAAGTGTGGAAGCCTCTACTCAAAAATGACCTAGAGTCGGATTCTTACTGTATGCTACCATTGTGGCTTTAGCTAAGACCTGGCTTCAGTGGCTTGGTACTGCCACCACAGAAACTATGACTATCCCCGACTCTCAATTTGCAGATGACCGTTTCACAAGTCATGGGAAACGTTTGCGTATTCGGTGCAATTACCTATCGTAGACCGGAACCTGTTGTGGACTCTTGAACAATTATTATTTCACTTTTCAAACACAGGTAAAAAGGTATTCTTATCGAGCGATTTTAGTGTTGGCCTTTAGGACCTCTCTGCTACTCTTGTTACCAGGACCGCATTAAGCATTAAGGCTAGTGCGGGCCCGGGTGCTGTGATAATAGAGTGTGATTACTTTCCAAAGGCTTCCTAGATCTGACAACCACCGGTCTACTACGCACATATTTATAACATGCTCAGACCTTCTAGTGATCGAGTATTAACTGCCTAAAGACGCAATACACAATTAACGTAACATTACTATCTGTAGGCCTACACGCGATGACTAATGTCAGGTAAATAACTATAAGTAATTAAATTAATTGTGACTTCGTATTTATTATGTTAAATAACTCAAAGTAATTAAGGTAATTATTACATCGTATCTAGCCTATTTATGTTGCAGCATTTTCAATAGATTTTACAATAGGCTAAGTTAATAACAAGCACATTAAAAAATGTCCTCACTTCCGAAAATGCGGGCCTCTCAAAACTGCCGGCCCGGATGCTGCGAATAATAAGCTTCCACTCCAACTAAAATTTAGAACATAATTTAGAATGCAGCTTGTCACTTCGATATTTAGCGAATGTCTTGCGTCATAGCCATGAACACTTTGAACGGACTCGCGTGTACGAAAATAACCATCAAATGCCATTGGCCAAATTTTTATAGCAACGAAACATAAATATTACGAAGAAGTGGCTATGATAACGTTATTCTATCCCATCGCCAGGTCTTCGTTACAAAGAATTTATTTATTTACTAATGTTCTATTTATTTTGAGCACGTATTCTGCGCCGAAAGTACTGCCATTGTGTAGTTAAACTGCTTCTTAGATAGTCCTTTCAACAAAACAGCTGCATAGCATAGACTTCAGTTATATGACCTATGATGTTATCAGCTAGAAATGACTATGCGTTAAAAACCGCACCCCACCTATAGGATAGAACCTTGTGGTACACCATACTGAATGCATTTTTGTGCTATAGGCTACATGGCCTCGTACATCACACCTGCTGCTGTGTGTTGCTAATGTAGTTGTTAAATCGACATGGGATATGCCTCATGACTCCTAGATTCAGAACGGTTGAATGATTTACAGTGTCAGATGCACTTGCCAAATCAAAGAAAATTTGAGAGATTTCATTGATATCAAAAGCTAGAGAAAGTTTTTCATGCCTATATCGAGAAGAAAGTGTATTGATATGGACTTGTAATTTACTAACTATTTTTATTCCTCAGTGTTAAAATTGGCATAACCCTGCAACGAATCCTCAATCAGTCCAATATCCAGAAGATTAGTTCTCTATGATGGATAAATAATTTAGAAAAGATAATGTTTTATGTTGAGAGCGAGATTAGATCTACATATATATACGCGACTGAGCAGAACGCTTGGACAGACACTGGGAGATAATGCCAAAAACTTAGGTCCGTACTGAAAAAGCTCGTTCACCAACTACAGTTCTATTTTTTGGTAAGATGAAAGAAAGGCAGTCCAGTCCTCAGGTCGATTGTTAGACGTGGAACCTCAAAAAAGAAGCAAAGGTCTTCTGTATACGATTCCTCTTGACTATTACAGGTAGGCTACGAAGTCCGATACAAAATCAGAAGCCATCGGTCTTTCAACCGTTTGACCGATTCATATACGAATAATAAACTTCCACTCCAACTATATAATTATAGACTATAGTTGCACAAAGATCTCGATTTTCGAGTTAATACTTAATCCCAAAATCGAGTTGACTTCGTTGAATTATCCACCGTAGTCCAGCAACTCATCAGCTTTCGTATCCTCCTCTGAGGGGTTTAGGTGAATGGTAACACTGGGACATGATAAGCATAAGATCAGTATGGACATGGGAATGATGGGATCGATTCCCACTGCGTTCCCAATGGTCCACTGAGCCACTTTCGCTAGGTGGCATTGGTAAAATAGGCGTTGGTACAACGAGTAGTAGGACAGATGGGCGCCTTACATGGCTGCCATACAGTTAAATTCGACTCCTGTAATAACTTGTAATCATCTGTTCATACTATGACTTGTAATCATACTGCGACGTGTCCGTTTGAATTAATAATAAACATGAAAATTTGTTTTTTCTGTTTTCTTTTCATTCAACGCAACGTCGTGAGTTTCCAAGTAACCGCTTTCATCACTATCACCGTTGCAATTGTCTTCAGTTAGAATAATCGACTTATTTTGTTTCTGCATTCAATGTGCATTTAGGCTTACATTTCATGACTGTAGTGTCGAATTATTATTCCTAGTGTTGCCGCGTTTTAAATTAGGCTTAACTATTTTAAATGTAGAGTGAAATACTATACTAATATCCTAGCTAATTTTAATTTTAATTTCAGACTGAAATACTTAAATAAACAAGTTACCTGAGTACAATTACTTGTTTATTATTATAGAATGAGATATTTAACTTAAACAAGCAAACAAGTTATTTGAGCGCAATAATGCATTAACCATGAATAGATGTATATGGCGCTGGCCTACTTCTGCTAAGACGAAGAGATGCAGTTTTTATCTGTTTTTTATTCGTCTTCTCTCACATGTTGGCAAAGTCATTGTTGCTCGAATTAGGCCTACTTATAAATACTGAAAAAGATGTTAGATGCCACTGTCCCAGTGTTAAGAAGAGTTCAAGAGCCATAACCCATTCCTTTCCTAAAGCGACGATACACTAGTTCTAGTTTTTGTTACATTCGTTACAATAACACAGTTATTTACTAAAGCGATTAAGCTTATTGTTGTTTGTTAGATACCCGCTCACATTATTATGTACACAATCGAAGTGCTCGAACCACTTAGATAACAATTATAACGAGCTGAACATATTCTGCGCAATTGTACCATTAACAAGACCAGTCAGAAAGCCGCCACCGTAGGCTCATACACTGGATTGGTTGCTCTTGCAGTTCGCCACCACGTGTGGTTTATCATCGTTGATGGTCCCTGAAAATGCAATTTGCACGGCGCGTAGGATGCCGTTCATTATGACGACCGATGTGAAGATGACAGGAGTGAAGTCCTCAAGAAACGACCCGAGAAGAAGATAGTCTGTGCATTGGTACGAGCCGACGAAAATTACGAAGTAGACGACCAGTCCCAAGTACAGTCGGACGCTTCTCGTTAGGAATTCCCAGAGCGATCTACAAGTGGATGATGGTGCTTTGAACGTGAGTTTGTCGCTCGGGATATGCATCCTCCACGACTTGAAAGACTTTGAGTAATTTTGCTCGACCCCGGCCGCACTTGTAGAGTATGGAGTGGTGTTCGTTATGGGTGCATGTATTCTGCTTTCCTGGGTGCCTAAGAGCGAGGAATGAGACGTTTTTTCATTGTCATTAATCAAGGTAATTTGAAGGAGTGTTGGTTGTCGGCCAAGTACAGTACTCTTCGTGCAAGTGTTTGATTGTTTCATACTGCTCATCTTTTGTCTTATGAAATCTGAACAGAGGTATCCGTGTGATTGATCCTGCTCACAACCTGACACAGCGAAGTCGTATATAAAGTTGATGGTTATGAAGACCAGTATGAACAAGTAAAAAGTAACCGGACTGTTCTTGACTACCGCAGTCGACCACTTTACTTTCTGGTAGCAGATCATTCGGTTCGGCAGATTGGGATCGGGTTCCTCATACAGGTTAAACCACAGCCTCAGACATAGCAGAGCTACAAAGTACGTCGACGGCTGGAGGTAGACTTTGGTCATCGACACCACGTCTGGCTTCGATAGGCGTTCCAGTGCGTAGCTCTGAACAAGGCAGCGAACAACAGACAGAATTATGCAGGCGATTGCCGCGTATGAAATGAAGTTCATTCCGTTATCGTCACGAAACTCCGAGCAGCGCTTCTCCGCCGGTTGTACGATCGACAGAATGTGGTGTGACAGTTCGACGTGTACGATGAGTACGAAGACGAGTTCAAAGAATCCGATGTAGATGACGAATAGACCACGTTTGGTGATGTAGTCCTGACGCAAGAAACTCGTGGGATTCTGAGTAAGTTTCGGCGTCGCGATTCGACACGTGAGAAAGAAGATGGCTGCTAGTATGTAGATCTGTACGCACATCGTTGAAACGATTAAGAACGGTATCTCAACCATCGTAATGAGATTGACTGTGCTCGCTCAGTCTGGACTTCAACAAGGATCTGACCTAACGACCTTTATGGCTCCTTTATCATAAGACATTAGGCACCAATCGGTGTTCGCTTCCAGAGAATCTCAAACCGTTGAGTACAGATGAAAGTACAGATGAAATACAATCAGTCAGAGAGCGAGAAGTCAAGCTACATTGGCTTAACAACATGAGATAATTGTATTTTTTTACTGAATATTTATTTAGCGCCAATCAGAGATTCAGAGGCGCTCCCGACCCAGGTCAGTGCTGTCACTAACAAATAAAATAGTCTTCAGGCTTTTCCGAAACAGAGGAAGAGACAGGCTGAGTAGCTCAAGATGAGCAGCTATCCTCTTTGAAGACACTGTTGGCTGGATCCTTCCTAAAGATGGCGATTCACTGGTTGCGGATGCAGTTGAAATTCAATCTAAAGAATAGTTGCTCCAGTTCGACTGCACTCTTGTTTTGTTGGTATGCGGTTGAACCTGGAACAAAAAGCACAAAATCAGTGGATTGCATTGAGCCGGCGAATATCTTGATTCTTGTTGTACCACGCACACACAAAATCAGTGCGCTATTGAGCATTCTCATGAGTGGCTGGTCAGATGCATTAGAATTTACTTCCCAGTCATTTCAACTTGTCTTTTAGAGCTACTCGTAAAACCCCTCTGTATCAGTTTGCCTACTCTCGTAGTCTGACTTCTGGTTCCTCGAGATCTGACTTATCGGATTTCGATCTGCCTTTTCCAATGGATTATGCATGACTTTGACTACGATTTGCCTTTAAGTGATCATCGATTGATGTTGTATGCATTATGGTGACGTCGCTTTGAGTTTGAGTTTTGAGTTTGAGTTTATTGAACCATTTGCATTCAAATTCAAAATTACAGTGCATAAACAGCAATCACATTAAACAACTTAATTATCTAACAGCACGTTATAGTTTAACGAGTGAGCCAAAAGTTTAAAGAGTGAGCCAAAAGAATATGAGTATGCGAGTCAAGTAGCAAATGATTCATGGGGAGATGAAGCTGGGACAGCTTATCTAGTCTTCCCCATTGATTACCAGTCACAGAAATACAACAACAAAATGTATTGGGTTAACAGGCTACGGCAGCCGTACAGTTAGTAACAGTATTCATAGTTAAAACGATAATAGTCAGCATCACACTCCAAGTTATGAGTTGCTGAGTTAGTACTGGTCAATCAGAAAAGTCTTATATACACACTTGAATGCAATCAGCGAGCGTAGTTCACGCATGCAAGAATCAATAGAGTTCCACAACTGCTTTAGAAGTCTTTAGATTAGATTAGACAGACTTTCACAGGGTTACAACTTTTTTGCAGAGTTCAACATGCAGTTGACTGAAAGCCGCAAATTTAATTATTCTGTATAATAATTATACAGAATAAGTAAATTCCAGGTTCAGTTATTGAGTTTGTTGGCTCTATGAAGAAATACATTTGTCTATAATATTATTAATTTATTAAAAAAATAATAATTGTAGCAGCAGCAGTAGCAGTAGCAGTAGCAGTAGCAGTAGCAGTAGCAGTAGCAGTAGCAGTAGCAGTAGCAGTAGCAGTAGTAGTAGTAGTGGTAGTGGTGGTGGTGGTGGTGGTGGTGGTGGTGGTGGTGGTGGCGGTGGTGGTGGCAGTAGCCGTAGCAGTAGCAGTAGCAGTAGCAGCAGCAGCAGCAGCAGTAGCAGTACAGTAGTAGTAGTAGTAGTAGTAGTAGTAGTAGTAGTAGTAGTAGTAGTAGTAGTAGTAGTAGTAGTAGTAGTAGTAGTAGTAGTAGTAGTAGTAGTAGTAGTAGTAGTAGTAGTAGTAGTAGTAGCAGCAGCAGCAGCAGCAGCAGCAGCAGCAGCAGCAGCAGCAGCAGCAGCAGTAGTAGTAATAATAATAATAAATAATAATAATAATAATAATAACAATACTGTTTTTGGTTCAATTTAATATTAGCACTTTAAAGTTCATTCGTGTTCTACACTAGATTTATAATAGTTGTACGACTTCACCAATCTCCCTCACTCGTAAATATTGATTAATCACTAAATCTTTTATGTTCTGTGCGTGCCAATCGGTTAGAAACCACTCAAACAAAGAACTGCGCACATACTCACAATGCATTGTTTTGGACCGCCATATGTTATGGCTGGCAACATATTACGAACCTCAGTACGCGGTAGGCCTACTGCCACCGACGTTTCGCTAACTACCATTCTGTCGATTTTATTCTCTTATAACGATTATAGGTCCATTGATGTTTAGGCTTTGTTGATATCTGACGATATTCTGTTGCGTCTCAACGGGAAATATGATAATTTAATATTTGACCCAGTTGGTGTAGAGCAATGTTATGCACTGTTAAATAAAACAATATTCGGACCCATGTTATAACTGTAATAAGTATAACTTTTGTTTCAGCTTCAATAATAGGCTTACCTTGCATTTTTTTAAATCGCAAACTTCTTTCTTGCATCTCCATCATGCTACCTTATAATTTTGCATATTAAGTGCGGAAGCCTCTACTCAAAACTGCTGTGACTGAGATTCGAATTCTTCTGTTACCACTATGGCTCTAGTTGAAACCTGGCTTGGTAATAACACCACAGAAACTAAATAACTAGCTATCGAAGGCTTTCAATTTACGAATAACCGTTTCACAATAATTCAAGGGCAAGGATTGTGCATTCGGTGCAAGTATATAGGCCTACCGTCCGCATAGACCTGGATTCTTTTAATGCTGAACTTGAACAGTTATTATTTCACATTTCAAACACATAGGCCTATGCACTGACTTTAATATTTGATCTTTTGAAAGAAAAACAGCATACATACATTCAACATTCTTGAACAATAAAATTATGACTTCTACCACTTCCTCCAATCAATCCTTTTTCACGGGACTCACGTTATTGTACTGTTACTGTACTTTTCTTCTGATTTGATTTGCTCTTTGAGTGGCGCTATATAAATGTTAGATTACAAGTACCAATAGAATTACTGATACCACAGCTACGTCAATTGATAATATTTTACTAATGCCTATGCTGACCATTTTCGCTCATTCGTTTTCATCGGTGATATATCTGACAATCTGCCAATTATTGCCTGAGGCGATTTGAAACCGCTAATTGCTCCTAATCAGACTACGCCTAGTGTCAGGCAGCGACGCTCTTTCTCAGACTTTGGTTTGTATGCTTCGTATCGTATATAATAATTTATAAAGCGCCTCTCGCAGAATAACTATTCAGAGGTGCTCTTAGCACGGAAGCCCCAGGGGGAAAGAAACGCCTTTAAACAGCGAGAGACCGGTGAGAAAAAACCAGTCATTAGTTTAGCCCTTAGTGAGGGGGAAGATCTTTCCAAATGTAGGGACCCACCACAGCAAACGCCCGATGTTGGACCAGAGCAGTCCTAGTTACAAAATGTATATTCGTCAAATTGCCACGTTCAAGGCCATCTCACTGGTACTGTATTAATAGACGGTCCTAATTCACCGGAACATTTCTAAGTATTCCATTTGCATCCCTTTCAATTGAACAGCACTTGTAGCATATTGGTATAAACAAAAAGATACATGAATAACTAGTTAGATTAGATCTCAAACTGATAATTACCTGTGTAAGCAGATTAGCTCACCTGGACTGGCATTTGGCCAGAGAAAATACGGCCATTGTTGCCTGGTTCAACGGATCTAGGTTACAGCCAATGACTTAGCGATAGAGAAACCAGTGGTCGAGGCCCCTTGAATAGCTGCTGTCGGCTGTGTCCTTCGAAGCGATCTGCGCAACACTTTAGTCGTCACGGCTGAAAACCATTTCAACCACGCCAGCACGATGACACGGCTGCCTAGCGATGGCCCTCTGGGTGTTGTCAGTATCCAGAGGGCCATAGCCTAGCACTTGAGCACACGACAAAATCACGAGGATAGGCGGCGTTCGGCGTGCTTACATCGGCTCGGCTCGGCTGTGGATTGTGGTACTACCTTGTAAGCTTGGCCTCTGCATATCCGAGAGAGCATTGTTGCTCTGTTACTCCACTGTACTTTTGACGTTCGGGGTCGCTGCTATCTTTGCTCTTCTGCGCGGGGTGAGCAGCATGTTCTCTATGCACGAACCTCTGTTAGCTCTCGTGAATAAGCTAAGCGCTCGTGAATAAGCTGGTGCCCTGCGCTTGGCTTTCGAGTGGCGCCTAAGAAGTTTGGAGTTTACGATTAGGCAGCTTCGTGCTTTTCTGTTGTGAACCCTATGGTCTGGAATGGACTTCCTCTGACTCAGCGCACGCGTGTGTACTTGGGTTTAACGACACTTTTTCATATCGAAGATGATTAGTGTCGGAGGCAGAGTACAATCTTGTACTCCACGTTTATATTGCGACCGAGCCACCCGCAGTAAAGATCCGAGAAATTAATCTCTGATAAACCGACAGACCGGGAATCGAACCCGGGCCGCCGGTGTCACAAAATAGAGTATCCCCATACATGAGTATCCCCCTTAGCGAAATGGAGTATTCGGCTTAATTTGCATTTCTGGCGGTTTCTAAGTGTATTCAGTCGTACTGTTTGGATTTATTGTACACATAACATTTTTAAATTGCGTATCCTTAGTTTGTAAGTCGCCCTGAAATCAATTTACTTCGTTTTCGGTGATTTTGACTGGATTTTCGCCGAGGCTATCGTGATGCGTATACCGATGGGGGATAGAATGGTTTATCCCCGGATACTCTAAACCGGTTTATTCCATCCGGGGGATAAATTCATACATCCCCCGGATAGTCCTAGGCCGGATACTCTATTTCGTGATACCGGCATGACGAGCGGGCTACCAACCCACTCGGCCACTCAGGATCTCTAACGCTGCCTAGGGTTTACTTTTATGCCTTTTACTGCCATCTTAAGTTTGTCCTTTTCAGCGGGGGCTTGGTCGGCAGTTCTCCTGAGTAGTAACCTTGAAGGGGCGCTATATAAATCTATGTAATCAACGAATGCATGAATTCTTGCATAGACTGATGCTCTGCCGCTGTGTTTGGTCCTTTACGCACAGTTGTTCAGCGCCATGATAACTGATGGTTTGTCGTTAGATAGTGGCGCTTGATAAACACAGAAAAGCAAGTGGTAGTCTTTCCTTCGAGTGGCTTTATATTTCCGAATGGTAGCCACTGTAAAGCAATATCCCGAGAGCAGATCACTTCGATTTATTCATGCACGAGAGGCGAAATCAAAACTTCAAATTTAATATCAACGACACCGGAAGTTACTGAACTATATAGACCTCTTTTTAATGCTTCACATATATAGGGGTAATCTTTTCTGGGTAATAGTCTCCCCGACTCGAAAACGTACTCCCACGTTTTTCATACCCTGAAAAAGAATGTCCATCAAGTTTAATATGGATTGTTGCTACGTGTATGGTAATATTATACTAATAATTATATGCAGGTATGTCTTTCATATCACGCCAATCTACGATTTAAGCTATGACCTTTTCAGGTGGCAATGCAATTACTGCTAGCGAGACGTCGCATTGTGGAACCTACCTACAGCATATGGTGCGACTTGTTGGCGGAAGTGGTCAACTCCAACATCACTGGTTCATAGGCTACTATAGTCGGATAAACTCAAACCCACCCGTTCGTAGGAATCTTTCCCACGTAATGTTAAATGCTATTTGAAGAGATAAAGAGAAACTTTCCCACTGATAAACGATCTTTCATCGAAGAGACATTTCCAAAAAAATTCGATCTTGCACATTGTCCTTTCTTCCAAATGCTTTCAACCACAAATAGCGATCTGGCTATTGCTTTTCGACCAAAATAATAAAGCATAGTCTAAACCTGGATTCAGATTAATGTTAATTATTGTCATTGAATTATAAATTAGCAGATAATATTGTCCGAATATGTAATCATAGGTGCAGCGCTTCTATAAGTTACATAAAATGGTCCATATTTAGTGTCCTTATGCACACACACACATACATGTAACAGCACAACTAGGCCTATAGAAAAGTGTATTTGCAACCATAAAATGCCATACAAGGACTACAGGCGTCTGTATAGGGAAACACAGATGGGCTGTAAATTGTACAAGCCATTAGGTTCTGTTTCGGTTTTTCCTCTGAATTCAGCGACGAAAATCATTGATCATCATATCTACAAAGCATAGAAAAATTATAGTCATTGAATTAGAAATTAGCTTGTATAGAAATTATTGTTAAAAGGTGTCTGTAGAAATTGAATTCGACTTGACTTGTATTATAATGGAGAACAGGTAATCACATGTTTAACTATTCGCAGATGCAGTTGCCGACCCATGTAATAAATGCACGGTGATTTTGTAATGAGGCATCTTTAAACAGCGTGACCAACGCGGTTACTTTGTAGTTCTTAATTTGACACACACAATATAGGGCCTACTCAGCCTATGAATGGTAATAGGCATAACGATCAATCGATGGCCCATAATATTACCAGCGAGTTGGTTGTATCTGCATTCGCGCAGGTGGTTGACAAGGCTATCGACGCAGATCTGTTCATCTGGCGCCTTTTCTTGCCACTTCTTGAGCGATTGGAAACATCTGTCCTGTCGTCCGTTGTATCGATGTTCAATGGAATCGATCTCTTCCTGCGACAGTCCCAACTGCCGACTGAAATCGATCCAATCGCCGATCAGATGCGCGTTTCTCGATATGAATACGACAGCACGATTGAATGTCGCATCTGAGAAAAGATTTTTAAAAGTAAGGTAGAGTAATCGCCAATTTATTGTGCGCCTATATAAGTAATTAACTTATAAATGCAAGAACCCGTTCCAGATGGGGACGTAGTGAGGCGCACATTTCCCTCTCTTCGGCCCCTGAGGTACCAGTACCTCGCAGGACAAGTCTGAGTTCACTCGGGTAGTGATTTTCTACTGCTTGATTACAGAGGCACAATTGATGTAGACAAAAATTTAGAATAACATAAGATTCTAATCAAATGACGCTCAATTTACTTATTTAATTCTGCATTTTTATAGCGCATTCTAAGTAGCCTACTGTTAAATCAAGGAGCTTCTCACCAACATAACCAAGCCGAGCCTAGAAACGAATAAAACATAAGCTTAAATGAAAATAGAACGAGATAGAATAGAATGAAATAGAAAGGAATGGAATAAAATAGAATGGGATAGAGTAGAATGGGATAAAATATTATGGAATAAAATAGAATAGGATCAAATAGAATTGGATGAAACAGAATGCGATAGAATACATTCGGATAGAGTACAATGAATAGACTAAGACAGAATAGAATTGTGTGAACATGACAAATTGGAATGAATTGGAAAATACTATCATATGGCAACTTAGATCAGATTAGATAAGATTATACCTTTATTGCAGATGTATTGTTGTCGTTTAACTTCTTCCTGTTTTGTGTCCAGATAATCTGTCAAATCATATCTTTCGCAGGCGACCAGCGCTTGGCGAAGAATTTCCATCTGAAAATTTCACAAAATCATTTTCCTACCAGATGTTTGATGCGAGTGGCTTTAATTACTGTTCCATGGCACGGTGGCTAAGTGGTTAGAGCTCTGGGCCTGGGGCACGCAGGGTACAAGTTCGAGCCTTGCCCAAGGCAGTTACTGTGTAGGGACCTTGAGCAAGTCCTGTGCGCACAATTGCTCTGCGCCATCGATGTTCTGTTGTATGGTCGTGTGCACTTCTGAGCTTTGGAAGAAGTAATTAAATTTGAAGAATAAACTTTTTATACCGTGATTTTATTTTCTTCTCTTTGTTCTTGAAGGAACAATTAAGTATGCAGCTGATGGAAGACGCTGCTGATGTTGATGAAGACAATAATTATGCAGGAAGGATAACTTCCTATATATGGTGAAACAATTATTGGTAGTGTGCTACCGACACCAACAGGCAGTGAGCCAGACAACAAAAGCATTGTTTCAAACAGCATTGTTTGATGCATGAGTCGATGGCGCTACTGATTTCGATCGGTGATGCTTACCTTGTTGGATGCTCGAGGCAACTTTTTCACCCACGTCGTCAGCATCTCATAGACTGCCTGATGCGAGTCAGCGCTGCTGCTGCTGCTGGTGATGTTGTTACGGAAGATGGCCTGCAGCCGAGCTCGACGGATGTTGAGGTACTGAGCCAGGTACTTCCAGTCATCCCCGATCTCCTTCGCCAGATGCTGCAGCGTCCCGACATCTATCGGACCTGCACTCAAGAACCAGACAATGAAGAACTTACATAGCGCCACCCTGAGGAAAGCTCTGGGAACCTAGCTAGGTGCTCTAAATAACAGAACGAGGAAGAGAAATTAGTTAGTTAATGTCTTTCTAGTTTTAGTTTTCTATCCCATTCTAGCATAGAATGGGATAGAATTTTGGAGTAGTATAGAATCAATCAAGAGTAGAATTTTGGAGTAGTATAGAATCAATAGCGTAAATTAGAATGGCGTGGACATGAATGACCGTGATAAGCTTCGGTTGGCTCGTTTGGGGTAAAGATCTGCGCTTACTATAGGTAGAGCCCTGCGCCGGCCGCGCCGCGCCGCCGCCGCCGACATTTTTTGGACGCCGCCGCCGCCGATTTTTGTGGATCGGCGCGCCGACGCCGCCGCCGCCGATAATTCCTCGGCGCGCCGCCGATGCCGCGCTGAAGTGTTTAATTGCTTTGTTGCATTTTTCATGTTGTAGTATGATTTCACGATAAATTGTTGCTTCAGTGGGTAATAGAAGTAGACACAGACATACAGACAGAGACAGCTGGACAGAGACAGACAAACATACAGAGACAGAGAGACACAGACACAGACAGGCAGACAGATGATGGGATGGATGGATAGATAGATAGATGGATGGTTTGGTGGGATGGATAGATGGATTAATGGATTGATGGGTGGATTGAATAATTGATAGATAGAATGAATAGACGGATAGGAATGAGGGAAAATCGAAAAGGTTCTCTGTCCTACATGCATACTACATATATGTAAGACAGAGGATATATATTGAATTGTCGGGGGGTTGGAGTGTTCAACCTTTGAATTCATTTTCAACCTCTCCAGTCAAATTCCATGAAATTACCTGTGGGGTTAAGTTAACCCCTCAGTGCAGCTTTCAGTGAATGTACGTACATGTAAAGAATACTTTATTATAATCTATTGAATATCGGCAGTATTAAGTCATAGGCCTGGGGCGAACCGCCCTCGCAGCCCTCCTGATTGCATGCCGGCGCTCCTCACGACCAGACCCGCCCGTCAAGGTGCGCTGCTATTACGAGCCACGGGCTTGGCATAAGCGAGGTTTACTTCTTTTGTTAACCCAAATAATTTGCTTCCCCAAATATTGCTGTTCTGTCTATCTTAAGGTTTGTAAGTAGGGAGGGGCCGGAAGGGAACGACAGACAGCATCGACATGTCACGGAAGATTGGCATGACCCTAAATTAACCCTCATTTTCCGAGTGAACAAAGCGTCCTCTCTCTCAGGATTTAGGCTAAAAGTTCCAAAGTGCGAGTCATCCATTCACAAAACGCATACACAGTGAATGAGTCATCCTTGATATGATACCCAATCTGATCATCTTGCAGGCTTAAGCATATCCATTATCAAATTAGCACATGCAGCTCATGCTCCAGCAGTGTAATATAATTATATCAAATTTCTAGTGCATTTATACCAAAGTCATGGAGCGTTTAGGATAGGCATGCGTTTTAAGAAATTGCAAATCCCCAAGTAGCCTACTAGTGGCGATCTGCATTTTTAACTGCTATGGATTAAACTGCTATGAAACAAAGACTATTTGGTATTTATAAAATCAATTCACGTTCTTGAAATAAATACAATTAACTTTAATTGTGATAAATTGGATATAATTATAAGTATCGCCATGGCTGAAGCTACTAAAAGCAAACTCGCGGAAAAAGCAGTTTTTTATGTAAAAATAGATGGCACCAGGACTCCTTAATCTATAAGTAGGCTACAGGATGCACGCTTCCTATTAATTTGACCAAAGTTTTAGCAAATTGAAAATGATTAAAATTAATTACTTGTGATACACCGTGGAGGGGTTTTAATATGGTAATTGGTAACACTTTGGCACGAAGAGTAGAAGATCAGCGTGGACGCCGGATCAATTCCCTCTACCCTCCAAAGCTCGACTCAGCATTTCATTCGCCATATGGCGTTCGTAAAATGAGCTGTAGGACGTGGTGGGCGCCGTGCATAGCTGCCAAACAATTAAATTCGATTTATTTAATAACTTGTGGTAATCCGTTCATGCTATGAATTGTAACCATACTGCGGTGTGTCAGTTTGAAATAACAAACGAAGATTATTATATTTATAATTGTGTCTTATAGTCAGCAATTCGTTTAGGCCTACTAAAGGCTAATGGGGTTCTTGGAAATTGAACGTAGGCCATGTTTTCTAGTTTTTATATTAACTTCAATAAATGTCTGGTTTGCTAGTATTGTATGTAGTCAAACTCAAACACGACTCAAACTACATCCTAACTACGAGTGACGGCTGATTCGTATCAGCATTGAAATAATAGAGCAATTTGTTCAGATGAGTTTAAAATGCTAGAATTACAGTGTGGAAATTCAAACTAGTTCAAAAGTTCGGACGCCATTTTGACCCCCTCATAAACTTTTGGATCCGTCACCGGCGCCGACCACGCCGCGCCGCGCCGCCGCCGCCGCCGATTTTTGTTGGTCGGCGCCGCCGACCAAAAATGACCGGCGCGCCGCCGCCGACACTATTAAGTCGGCGCAGAGCTCTAACTATAGGTCGGCATGCAGGAATGTAGGTCTCTGGTCGTTCAGAGTATCATTCTTAAAATATGAGTAAACTTCTGAAACGACTAATAAGGAGCCTCGACAATTATATAGCCTAACCTACTCAAACCTATATAAGAGCTTAATATAAGTATATGCTCAAGCCAAAAAATGCAGAACATGGCAGACTGTCATTCTAGTCGATTGCAAGACAACTTGTCTGATAACAGCTAAGTGTCCAGAACCCTTCTGAACTTTGAAGTAGCCACTCTCGATATGATACACATTGATGATCTACGTGGGCGCAATGATCCCTGCGGTCCACTCCAAGCAGATGGTGATCCTACCGATCTATCATCTATGAGAACGCCTACTGCACAACTAAACCTCAGGATCTAATTTACCTTGCCTGAAGAAGTTCTTCGGGGTCGTCACTGTCATTAGCCGGGCACTTAATTAAATCAAGTTAATTAAATCAACAAGCTGACCAGATCTTACCTAACCCGCCAGACTATACCCTCAAGTTATAATTATTATAATTAAAACCCTTATTGTTATATATATATATATATATATATATATCTCTCTCTCTCTCTCTCTCTCTCTCTCTCTCTCTCTCTCTCTCTCTCTCTCTCTCTCTCTCTCTCTCTCTCTCTCTCTCTCTCTCTTTAAACCGACGTTTGCTGCATGTCATCGTCCCTCTCAAAGCTATATCAGTTTCCTAAGCGACTGTTGTAAAATAAAACTCTCATTAGACAACCTCAATAGCCAACTTTATACTTGCTTACTTAATCAACCCAAAACTGTGGTAAATCTTTAAGCTGAAACGCAAACAAGAGACCCATAACATGTATTACGATATTACATTACTGTATTAATACTTTTCCACTGAAGCCTACCTAAAGCATGCCAAGAATGACTTTCCTATTCCATATAGGTTTGAGACTAGATCCGACCTTTGACAGGTCTTTTCCATCCCAGCCTAAGCAACCACTTCCATACCAGCTGGAAACAACAAGTAACTTACCTTCGGACTTAATTATCACAGGTGCTTTCGAGACGATCGGCTTAGGTTGACCAGGTGGGGGCTGAAACAGTAAAGCAACGAAATTGTTTAGGACGCGGATTTGCATTAACACAATCGAATCTAATCTTAATAAACTGAAGATAATATTCTGGATAGCACGTGTCATGAGTTACCGATAATTAGAAACAGGTGGTAAGTCTTATGTAAGCTTGTAGTTGTTCTGTCTGGCTCATTATGCCCTGTTGGTGGGATATTCTGATACACGCCATATAAAACACCATGTTGTTATGCTAATCTGATATTGTCTACATCCAGTGGGCGATTTCTCGTTGAAAGCATTACAGAGAAGCAAGCGAACTGATTGAGAAATGCATCCAACTGAAGATATTCTGAACTTTTGAGGGAAAATTTCTCCACCCATCCTAAAATCACACCCTAATCTAATCTTGTAACTATAATCTAAAACTTCTATCGTGCCAGTGTCTAATACAAAAGGCACCAACCGAAGGCGCACTAAAACCAAGCCGTTATCAGGTCAACTTCCAGAAGATCAGTCCGTAAGACTGGATAAGGTCTCATCCAGGACATTGCAATGAAGAGCATTGCGATACAACTCAAAGTATAATTCAACCCCTTCCAGTTCAGCTTAAACCAATCACATCTAAACAGATTAAGTCCGACTTAAACCGATCTATTCCAAGCTAATTCATTCTTATCTAAGTTAGTGTAATTAAATCTAATCTAGACTTATCTTGCCTAGTTTAAAGTCTTGTAGGCCTATGGTCTTGTCTAATGTCATCTGATCTTATCTTGCCAAACTTAACATCAACGACTTCAACTTCTCTAGTTTCCAATAACCTACAAAATCAAATCATCGTTCTATAAATGCTTCTGTATGGCGCTACACAAAAGCCTCCTTTGACTATAACCCTACAGACGTAGGTCTACATTACCTTTGGAAGAGTAACCAGCATTTCGCAGAGCAGGGTTTCTTCGACGACCGGTTCCTGCTGTGAGGCACCTGTGCCCGGTCCCCTCTTGGCCAGCATCAACCTAGCGCCCGATGGACCACGCAGCATGTCCTGCCCTTTCAGCCTCGGTCTTCGCAGAGTTCGAGCGTATATCTGGACGAATCCACGGTAGCAATCGATGGCCTTCTGAGCGTAGCCGTCGAGGACACTGGCCTCGAAGTCCCAGCGTGTTCTAATGTTCGAGTTGAAGTTTGTCCTCAGCTCGGCACGACCACCGACCTCGCAGACGTTGCCGCGAAAGCGAAGGACAAGTTCCTGGCCTTCGCGCAGGACGACCTCCGGATCGACGCCGTGGCTGAGGCCAAATCCGTCCTCGGTCAGCTTGCGGACGATGCGGTCGACCTTGAGAGCACTGAGGCAGTTGACCGTGACTGACGTTGGCTGCGATGCTCGCTGACGCAGAACGACCTGGACAGTGCGTCGAAGAGTTGCCGTCTCCAGCTGCGTTGCTATGGCAACCGCATCAGCAGCATCAGCACCGGGCAAAAGACGCAGGAACATGAACCTACGATGTAAAGTGATCTTACACATTGTAACAGGATGCTATGCACGTGAAGGTATGAAAATTAAGTAAGTATATTCTTTATTAACCAATTATATATATATCGCACTTTGGTGTACAGAAATTTACTAATCGATTAGAATTAGCAAAATCTTGTAGCTAATAGATTAGAATTAGAATTAGCTGTTCGTCTAATTGATTAGCTAATCGATTAGAATCTAATCGATCAGCTACCCATATCTAACAACCGCTGCGTGTTTCTATATTTCTATCAGCCTAATGATGATCAGTCAGTCTACCTGGTGATGATTGGCTTTTCAAGGTCACAGGTAACTAAATCTTTGTTGCGTGACTCTGTTAGGTTAAGGATATTCATCTCTGACCAAGCATCGTCCGAACTAAACCCATCTTTGACCATCAGTCGAACATTGTCGTCCAAGTCCTCTGCAAACGGTCAAGTAAAATAATCAAGAAATACATGTACGTGTGTGTGTATGTGTGTGTGTATGTATGTATGTGTGTATGTATGTATGTGTGTATGTATGTATGTATGTATGTATGTATGTATGTATGTATGTATGTATGCATACAGTATGGCCATTATATAGCGCCTTACAAGAACCGAAGGCAGGTCCATTGGCTTTTATGCCACCCGGGAATGAGATGAGATGAGTGGTTTCTCGTTGCCTTACTCACAGACAATTATTGTTGGTGAGCAACTTGTCCAGGGTCGCTACGCAGTGGCTTTGGGTAGATTTGAACCCTCGACCATCCGAACATACCGCTACACCACCGCGTCCAACATAGGCCTAAAAGACCCTACATACATACATACATAGGCCTACTTAAATACATAATGGCTCCCTATTGCTGGGCGCATCCAGTATGAGATCCTCTCTCTGGTCTCCAAATCCCAGCTAAGCAGCTAAAGCCGTTATCTGCATCCTCATCTCGCTTTTGCGCTCTTCAGATCGGCTTGATCTCTTTGTTCCTACGACTAGGACTGCTCTGGTCCAACATCGGGCGTTTGCTGTGGTGGGTACCTCCATTTGGAATGACCTTCCCTCACTAAGAGCTAAACTAATGATTGGTTTTCCTTATCGGTCTCTCGCTCTTTAAAGGCGTATCTTTTCCTCCGGGGCTTCCGTGCTGAGAGCGCCTCTGAATAGTTATTCTACGAGAGGCGCTTGATATATTATTAGCTACGATACGATACATTCCAAAAACATTTAGAGACACACGCACAACAAATATAAGCCTGTAATTATAATACACACCTTGAGCGCCTCTGATTGGTGTACACTGCGAGAGGCGCTATATAAATTGATAGATACAATACAATACAATACACACATGAATGCATACGCAGAAGTATTCAGCATAAGAATTATATACAATTATTATAAGCCTATGTTAACGAGATATTACACCAGAAAAGAGAGCAGGTCTTTAACTTTGATCCCATTATCTTCAATACAGATTTTCTTTTTAATTGAACTACAAAGGACGACATATTTATTTTAATATTATTAATTAGAGTTAATTGTAATAATATGAAATATAGCCTAATAGTACACGACATGTCTTTTCTGCGGAGCATATAGGCTACACTTGAAAACTGTCTTTAAAACACTTGTTTAGATCTGTTAGATGGTTATAGGTACAGCGCTTTTGTGAGGCTATTTCTTACCTATACCCATACCTAACATGAGCTATATCAAGTGTCCTGATGCATACATGCACATATAATTAAGGATCCTGAGTGGCCGAGTGGGTTGGTAGCCTGCTCGTCACGCCGGCGCCCCGGGTTCGCTTCCCGGTCGGGTCGGTTTATCAGAGATTAATTTCTCGGATCTTTACTGCGGGTGGCTCGGTCGCATTATAAACGTGGAGTACAATACAACACACAATACAACACATCACAATACAACTGGGGCGCGGTGGTGTAGGGGTATGTTCGGTGCCTTGCAGCTGGAGGGTTGCGGGTTCGAATCCACCTCAAGCCGCCGCGTAGGGACCTTGACCAAGTCCTTCACTCGCAATTGCTCATGCGCTTCGGCGTGAAACTCCGATTCAGCGTCCGCGCAGTAGTCGGGAGCGCCTCTGAATGGGAAATCTGGTAGGGGCGCTATAACAAGTGTTCAAATACAATACAATACAATACAATAATTGCAATCGTAATTAGTAACTTCTATTGCGCCAGTGTCTAATGCAGAAGGCATCAACCGATGGCACACCAAAATCAAGACGTAATCAGGTCAGTATCCAGAAGATCAGTTTGTAATAGAGAGCCTATGGTGGATAAACAATTTGAATGAGGCATGGGTATATAACTATATATTATGCATGTAAGAAACCAATAGAAACTTGACTGCTTACCCTCGACCGGTTTGATCATGAATGCTGATCTGGCCGTCTTGGGTCTTCCTCTGGCCGTCATTGGTTCTCTGGCTTTTTCGTTCGGTCGCTCGGTGCCAGAGACCGGTCGACGCTGTTTGCTCGGATTCGGAGGCAGAGGGACGTTGACCGTCAACGCTCCCTTTGGCATCTCGTTGGCCACGGCCGATGAGAGACGGAGGATGGGGCTGGAGGAGAGCAGGCGGCTTCCGGTCGTCTTTCTATTGCGCACTTCCTGCACCGTCATTAGGTCCACTGGCTGGACCTGTTTGGAGGCAGTTGAGGTATAAATTGCACACGGGCCATTGATGGGATCTCTGGATGGATGGATGGACGGACGGACGAATGGATGCGATGGATGGATGGATGGATGGATGGATGGATGGATGGATGGATGGATGGATGGATGGATGAATGGATGGATGGATGGATGGATGGGTGGATAAATGGATGGATGGATGGATGGATGGATGGATGGATGGATGCGATGGATGGATGGATGGATGGATGGATGGATGGATGGATGGATGGATGGATGGATGGATGGATGGATGGATGGATGGATGGATGGATGGATGGATGGATGGATGGATGGATGGATGGATGGATGGTGGGTGGATGGATGGATGGGTGGATGGATGGATGGATGGATGGATGGATGGATGGATGGATGGATGGATGGATGGATGGATGGATGGATGGATGGATGGATGGATGGATGGATGGATGGATGGATGGATGGATGGATGGATGGATGGATGGATGGATGGATGGATGGATGGATGAATAATTAAATAATAGATTGGATGTATAGATGGAACGTTGGATAGATAGACTCGTGGATGGATAGATGGATGGATTAATCAATCAATTGATTGATCGATCATTCGACCTACTGATCAATCGACACACGCTTTAACAACTACTCCACCGCCTCTGTCCCTCTGTCGACCAAACTATGACCTCCTTCTGACTACACTCTGGACAACTTCACAGACTCGAGTCAGTGCTCGTGAATGAGCTGGTGCCCTGCACTTGGCTTTCGAGAGGCGCTTTAGAAGTTTAGAGCTTACGATTACGATTACGACCGACAGATCTGAATGAAGGATTTAATGAATTAATGATTAATTGATTGACTCAGTCAGTCAATGAATCAATGAATCAATCATATGGTTTATTTTGTACCAAATCAAACAAAATCATCATGTTTAAATAAAGGGATAAAGAATACCTCTAAGTAGGGACACCAAATTACAGATTAAATTAGATGATAATTATGTGGTGGCCTTAAAAATAGGAGATGCCATAGCAAAGCATACTTACGGTTAAAGTAAACACAGAAAAGAAACTAGATGAACCGATAATAGGAAACAACGAAAGTGAACCTGAATCAGAAAGCTCAACTAATCAATCAATCTACGAAAGCATTGATAAATGGATGGAAGATGAACGCAACATTTAAACTACGTAACTTGTGCTATAATTACAGTGGTGTGCAAAAGTCTGGAACCACCCCCGATTTTCGCGTTTTTTCGACTTTCGGACCTTTTACATCAATTTTTTCACATACCTAATACATTTTTCTGTGTACCACATTAGGCCTATAAGGGATACATTTGGCTATTAGAATATACTTTCTATTCTAGTTTGGAATTAATTTATTGAGTTTGTTTGTTGAAGTGCCATTTTAATCGTTTTTTCGTGTAAACCTCGTAATTTTTTCTTACTGACTAATGGTATAAAATTAATTAGTATACTTTCAAACACGCGACGTGTGGACTCATTTTGTTTCCGTGTTTTAAAGTATACTAATTTATTTTTACACCAGTGGTCAGTAAGTACAAATTACGAGATTTAGACGAAAAAACGATTAACATGGCAGTTTTTAAAAAAACTCAATAAATTAAGTCCAAACGAGAATAAAAAGTATATTCTAATAGGCAAATGTAGGCCTATCCCTTATAATGTGGTACACAGAAAAATTTATTAGGTAGGCTAAGTGAAGAAATTGAAGTAAAAGGTCAGAAAGTCGAAAAAACGTGAAATTTAGGGGTGGTTCCAGACTTTTGCACACCACTGTATATATGGTGGATTTTGAGGGTGGACGACCTGTAGGCCTACCTCGAGAGTGATGTTTCCTGTTCTTCTGACGGCTGTTGGCTTAAAACTGAAGGAGATTCTCGAATCGATGGAAGAAGCGATTCGTAGATTCTGCTTAGAGACGATGAATGCCTCCTTTCGAAGTCGCGTCAGGACGACCAGACGCACACCCAGACGACTTAACCGCACTTCTGCGAATTTGTATTCCTAAGAAAGCACACAGCGAATTATGCTCCTCCCCTAGCCACTACCCTTGCCCACTTGCCCTTTATACTGAAGTCAGATTCGATATTCGAGAGCAGAAGAAACTGCTGCTGTCATGGGCGTAGCCAGAAAAAAATTCGGAGGGGGTTTAAGATTTCGGGGGGGTGGTGGTGGTCCATTGAAAATCGTCTTAAACGTCCAGGTTTTTTTGTATTTTACATGTAAAAGCATACAAATTTTTTCGGAAACTTATTTGGGGGGTTGAACCCGTATAACCACCCCCTAAATACGCCCATGGCTGCTGTTAACAGACTCTATGCCGATGAGTAAAATCATCGCAAGGTTTCTAGAAAGTTATAAGTTTCTTATACATAATTTGACATTATATATAAGCTAATAATAATAAGTTTCGTTTATTGATTCAATAAACTGATATGAACGCAGTATGATTACTATTCATAGTATGAACGGATGATCACAAATGATTGCAGGAGTCGAATGTAACTGTATGGCAGCCATGCAAGGCGCCCATCTGCCCTATTGCTCATTTAACCAACGCCATTTGGGGAATGAAAGGCTGAGTCGACCTTTGGGAGGGTAGCGGGAATCGATCCCGTGTCCATGCTGATCTTTTGTAGCAGAGTGTTAACCATTCACCTAAACACCCATCCCCAATCAATGAATAAATAAATACATACATAATTATATACGTTATTCAGCTCAACACATTATACTTGTTTAGCTAAGTTAGATAGCCGTAAAGTTATCATTTTGGGAAGTACTTGAATGGCTATATAATTCTTTTGTCATATTAGCCTACATTTTATAGCGAATTAAGTACTAATTGTCATTACCTTAATTTTCTCGATGGAAGTATCCTTTGTGACGACTTCTGACCACTCTTTCTTGGTGTCGTCGACGTATAAGACCTTGACGATGGTTTCCCTACTGGGAACATTACGTCCAGTGATGAAAGGAGTGGCCACAGACAGTGGAATGTCAAACTGTCAGAAGGTACAAGAATAACAAAGTAAGTAAGTAAGTAAGTATATTCTTTATTAAACCAATTGCATATCCGCACTCTTAATAATACGTCTTAATAACAATCAACCAGTAGTGTAGTCCTAAAAAATGAAGTGGGGGAACGCCTGCATATTGAAGTAAGCAAAAAGTGCAATCTTGCAAGAATTTTGCATAGTGTGAGAAAAAAGTGGGGGAACGGCGTTCCCCCACGTTCCCCCCACTACACCACTGCAATCAACTGTCAATATGATTACTCTATTGATCCCGTGGGGTTACAGATGTTTAGGATTAAGCGGAAACATGATCACAGCAATTACCTGGCCTATTGGACACGTGATATGAGATAGCCAACTGTAGGCCAACTGAATAGTTTGATGATGGTATACGATCTATTGTATTGTATTTATTAATTGCCATCTGGCTTTACACCATCTTTGCCACTTTAGACCAATATAAAAATAATAAAATTATTACATTTCGAGACACAATAGAAACATTGTTTATCTGCTGTAAGTCGAACCCTTTTCCCGCCTATCTGGCAGTCGCTCCAAACAAAGCACTTCCAGACGATCTTAATATGAGCCTAATCCTACAATTCGCTATATGAATGTCCTAGACAATAATGCTTCACGTCCTCTCCTTTTAGAGGCTACACAAAGGTACCTTATAACTATCTAGATACACATATACATATATCAATCATTCAATCAATCAATCAGTCATTCATTTAGTCAGTGAGTCAGTCAGTCAGTCAATCGATCAATCAAACAATATAGACTTGAGATATCGGCCCTTCAAGGTACCTACATGTACTTAGAGGCTCTCCCTGCTCAGACGCGGCTGAAAAGAACGGTTTCTATAGATATTAGCTATAGGCTAACGGTTTTTATATGAATATATAGGCTACGCATGACAGTTTAAAAAGGCGCTATATAAACTCCAAGACGCTATTACGGACCGATGGGCTTCACTGGTCGCAAAAGGCGCTGCACAACTTGTAGACGGCACTGCACATATGCAAGCATGGCTAGCGCAACATAAATGTCTAAGACAGAATGGTACTATACGTGTATCGATGTGGCCTGAGACTCTTCACCTGAAGGTCGTTGGCCTTGGCTCGAATGGAGATGATGTTGCTGACCAGTTCCTCTCCGTCTTCTAGGTCCAGTTCCGCCTCCAGTTGATCGATCCTTTCCACCTGGACATCATCCTCCGCCAGTTGGCCCGGAGCTGCGCGAATCACGCATCCCACGGAAATCTCCGCGTCTCCAGGATCCACCGAATAGCTACATCACATTTATTCACTTATTTAATTTTTATTTCTTCTTTATTTATTTATTTATTTATTTGATTGAGAGTAGTCGATTACTTTATTTATTTATTTCCTTTGTTGATTTCATAATTAATTAAGTAACTTTATTTATTCATTTAGTCCTGATATTGATAAAGATGACGACAATGGTGATGAATTAGACGATGCTGATAGGTACAATGATGATCATGATGCTGCCTTAACAAAATGCTTAATTTATCATGTCAGCCTGATGGCTGAATGGTAATACATATGCACGAAGATCATAAGGACGCGGGTTCGATACTCGCTAATCCCATAAGGTTGGCTCAGCCTTCCACTCGCTACGGGCGATGGTAAATGAATAGCAGTAGGACGGATCGGCGCCTAGCAGGCTGCCATACAGTTATAAAATGGACTCTTCTTTAACTTGTTATCATGTGTTCCTACTATTTCATGTAATAATACTGCAGTTTATCAGTTTGAATTACATAAACGATTATCATAATAATAATAATAATAATAATAATAATAATAATAATAATAATTATTATTATTATTATTATTATTATTAATAATATTAATAATATTTTTATTATTATTATTATTATTATTAATAATAATAATAATAATAATAATTATTATTATTATTATTATTATTATTATTATTATTATTATTATTATTATTATTATTATTATTATTATTATTATTATTATTATTATTATTATTATTATTATTATTATTATTATTATTATTATTATTATTATTATTATTATTATTGATGATAGCAAATTATTGCATTATTATGCAGATAACGAAGTCATGGAAATATTCATTTTAACCATTGTTTTATGGAGATTCATTGATGGCAGCCACAGCGGCTCATGAATACGATCCAATTCACCAAACTCGTTAGCATTCCAATTTTCCAGACACAGCGACTTACATGTAGGCTGGGTCATAGTCGTGATGATCCTTAACTCGCGATTTCTCACAGATAGTCACGAAAATACATACGTTTTAAATAATTCTAAATTTTGCTGTTTCCGATAGAAGCAAGTCAGTTTCATCGACTTCTTAAACAGTTTCAACCCAGCCCAGTTCAGTATCAAACTCAGTTTTGATACTTTCCGACATTTTGTGGGTTGTCTTAGGCACGATCACATTAAAACATTATTAGCTGGCTCTTACGTACTGATCTTCTGCATATTGTGCTGATTAAGGTTTCGTTTCGGTGCGCCATCGGTAGATGCCTTGAGCAATAGAAACCAGTGCTATAGAACTTACTAATTAACAAATAATAAATTTTAGCCACAATGTCCGATAAATAGAAATGAACTCAGCATATCCGATAAATCTGCTAAACGTAGAAATGAATTAAGCCGACGTGAGTATAGAATACTGTATTTTAATTTTGCTTCAATTTGGTTTTGCTTTTATTTTTTTCATTTTATTTTCGTTTATTTTCGTTTAAGTTTTATTTTAACTTTGTTTCTTAATTTTTCAACAGTGACTCACATGAACAGAGGCCAAGTCCTCGGATCGTGTCCTCCAGTTCCATCCGTTCCCCCCTCCAGTTCCGATTTCCTCCTGGCATCCTCCCTCCTCCTTTCTTCCTCCTCTTCCTCCTTCCGTCTTCTGGCTTCTTCCACCCGTTTCCTCTCCTCCGCTTCCAGCGCCTTCCTCTTCCGCTCTGTCGCCCACCTGGCCTCCTCTGCCGCCTGTGCCACCCGCTTGACCTTCGAGCGGGCCTTGATGGCCTCGTCCGCGGCGCACCTGGCCTTCTCCTCCAAAACCAAGACCTGCTGCTTGGCCTCGGCTATGAGGACGGCTACGTTGGCCAGAATGACTTTGTACTCAGCCGCTTTAACTTCAGCCTCTTTCTCAGCGGCTCGTAGCTCAGTCTCCTCTGTAAAACAAACACAGGCCTCTGTAATGTAATCTCAGCAATTCAGGTATCCATATAATTATCAGGTTACGTCAATCCTCCCTTACATGTATACCATTTCGTTACCTTACATCAGGGAGTAGTATGTCGAATCCACATTCTGTTATAATTATTCCGGATATCTTTCAGACTTTAAAACTTCATACTCATAGTTACATGTATGTATATTAATTTTTGGCATCACATTAGGCCTATACGAACGTGATTGTTTGGTTACGACACTGGCAAGCAACGTGAAGTTAGACAACGTTAAGTGAGGTTAGCGGTTGAAGGGTAAATGTAAAGTTAGATGTAAATGTAAACGTTTTTCTATAGCGACCGTATATGGCCTCGATGACCCTGCTCATTTTTTAATGAATTGATCGGTACGTGAGATCCTTTACCACCGCTGCCCGTTTAAATGGGTGCCACGCCATTGTGTCGGTCCATAGAAAGTAAAAGCCCATAGGCAATCTAAATGAACTTAGAACACCATCCCCTGGATCGGTATCAGAATGTTCAGCGTGACTGAGGAAGTGGTATAGACCTCATTACAGCTATGTCTTAGCGTATTGCAAGCTTCCTCAAATGTACTACATAACTTTGTGCAGAATAGACTAGGATAGAACAGAATAGAATAAATCATATTAAAGTCATGGGTCATATTAAATGTTGGATCATATTAAGTCCAAGATTATAAAGATTCATAGATCATATTAAATGGGATTAGTTTAGATAAGATCATATTAGATTTAATCCAATTTGATCAGAGTTGGTCAGATTTGATCGGATATAGGTTCAAATGAATTGATTAGATCAATGAAAGTTCTAAAAGCTATTCTGTTCCTGGCACCCAGCCTCTATGCCTTTCAACCCTATGAAAGCCCTACCGAAGAGCTTCTATAAAGTGAGTAACCAATTGTGCTTCCTTTGCTTTTGTGCTTGTTACCGTTTTGCACCTGCTCGCATATTTGCATTGATTTTTGTCATTTTTGTCATTTTACTTCGTCTTTACCTTAATTCAATTGAACAGTGAGTGCACTGAGTGAACTTACATTTGGCTTAATTTACTTGAACATTTGACTTCATTGTTTTTTACCTTTATTTTTCAGTTAATTAGTAATTCGCTGCGTCAATGGTTAGAATAGAATAGAATCTTCGTTTATTCATTAATACATTGTCAGAACGCAATGCGATTAGAGATTCTTGAGACCGGCGCCAAGACTTGAAGATCCCCAGCGTCCAAAATAAAGCACTTAGAAACGGTTGTGTCACGCCTCATTAATTAATAATTGACCAGCCTGCGTTTATTGATCAACGACCAGTCTCGTTAATTGATTAAAAGCACCGAGAAATAGTTCGCCAAAAGATTGATCGATTGATTAGCTGCGAAAGAGTAGAAACGTTGGCAGTTGTGTGTATGAACTTGTTGCGTGACTATTGTCAATTTAGGCATCGCTCATGTGATACTAGTAACCGAGAAATGCAGTTCAATTTGCGTCGCAGCTATGGCAAGATAACATTTATAATCGGGTGTTCAGTTCAAAGTTTATTCTGAAAGCAATAATTATTTATCTATAGGCGACTGACCTTATCAATTCAAGTTCTGACCAACTCTGATCAAATTGGATCAAATCTAATCTGATCTTATTTAAACTAATCCGATTTTGTATCATCTATGATTTAAGTAAGGGGCCGTCCATAAATGACGTAACGCTATTTTGGCCGATTTTAACCCCCTCCCCTCGTCACACTTCGTCACAAAAGGTAAGACCCCCTCTGAAAATGACGTCACAAAGCTCTGACCCCCTAAAACCAATTTCCATGGCGAAGCAAAATGCTCTTTCATGGAACAAATAGCGAAAGCATGAATATTTTAAATTCTAACGGTTACCAAATATTGAAATAATTAGAAAATTATTAATAATGGTGCCCGTATATATTAAAATAATTTTAAAAATAATGAAAATTTAATCCTCAAAATTAGTGCTGTTGTTATTAAAATTAAATTGTTGTTAATTGTTAAATTTAATAACATAGACCTGGTGTGACGTCACACTACTCAGACCCCCACCCCATGTCACACATCGTCACAAATTTCCGACCCCCTCCCCCTAGGTGCGTGACGTCATTTATGGACGGCCCCTAAGATCCATGACTTATTGTGATCCATTATTTAATATGAACCATGGTTTAATATGGTTTATTCTATTATGTTCTATCCTAGTTTCTTTTATACAATTTTATGTAGACCTAGTATATTTTCGGAAGCTTGCAATGCGCTAAGACATAGCTGAAATGAGGTCTATATAGTATATACCTCTTTCTCAATCCCACCGATTCCATTTTAAAATGAATCCATCAAACATTTTGGTACTACGGTTGAACTCAGAAGTCACCGCACACTAGCCTACTGAACCCCCGCTTAACCCAACTGGCCCCTGAATACATTCGAGTAAAATAATAATAGTGCATACTTTTGGCAACGTCGAGTACAACTGGGGCTCAAGAAGTAATGCAAAGTAGACCTCCCTATTGCGAATCCCAGGTGATTCGGTTAAACTCAGCTCATCATTCTCCTCTAGCCGTTGATTAAAAGTATAAGTCGGGATGTTAAAAACGGTTCCGTGTTGGATTGAAGAAAGATCCATCATCCCCGTTCTTTGGAGTTTCAATAGAGGCGTTTCAACAAGTGTGACCTTTACCGCTGCATTACCGTTATCCTTATATCTTCACTTTAAAAGATAGGTAAAACTTCATCCGCTTACCTTTGGTGTTAATCTGGACCAACCACTTCGTCAGATCTACATCTCTAATTCGACCATCAACCGCATCAGAAAGACCGCTGACGCCTTCTCTCAGCCTCTGTATCTTTTCCAACCACGAC
Organism: Aporrectodea caliginosa; assembly: GCA_020284085.1. Taxonomy (NCBI): domain Eukaryota; kingdom Metazoa; phylum Annelida; class Clitellata; order Crassiclitellata; family Lumbricidae; genus Aporrectodea; species Aporrectodea caliginosa. The sequence continues at coordinate 560,659 of JACEVL010000913.1, read as the reverse complement.
ATCAGCAGCCGGTTAGCATCTATGCACACACCGTCGATTCCGGTCGCCAAAGTCTTGAATGAGTCTCTAAGCTCTGAACCTCCGAGGTCCAACTGACTGGTCTCGAAGTGCTGGCGTTCCTCGTCTACAAGCGTCGTGAGCTTTTCGAACTTGAATTCCAGCTCCAGATCGGGACTCATTAGACTTCGAATTACGCGCGAAAGTCTTTCGATTCTTGTTTCCTCTCCGTCGATATCCACTTCCGGTTTTCCGGTTTCTATTTCCGGTTCCGCGACCGCTTGACTTTCCGTGTTTCCGGTGGTTGCCAATTCGTTTGAATCCATAATTTCAAATATTCTTATAATGACTGCAAACCTCGATTTCCGTTCCTCGGTCCCAAGCTCGTTATGTAGCTCCTGTTTTGTCTAGGCGAAATCAGCTAATGTCATAGCTGAGGTTAACCTTCGACTCAGTTCAGCCTAATTTTCAGCTTAGCTGAATGACATTCGTATCAGCTTAATCAAACCTTGACTCAGCTCAGTCTAACTTTTCAGCTTACCCCCGTATAACCTTCTGATCAGTTCAGTCTAACAGATAGCTTAGCTGAGTAGGCCTGTACTTCGGTTGAGCGCGGTCTTACTTTCAGCGTTATACTATACTGTTACACTGTTATACTATACTGTTACTCAAATGCACGGAAGAATTCACAGTCAGACCAGAATCGTATCAAATCCAGAAGTGTTGATCGAAAGATCCTACTCAGTGCCAAAAATCGATTTCTTGGCACGCTTCGCAGCAAATATTCGACGAATGTTGTTCCGCTTCCATTGGCCCTTTCTTCCAGCTAACAATGGCTGTGTTTATCGTTCATCTATTGACACAAGAAACGCGATTATTTCGTCTCTGCACGACCTACAAGGAACTGTTGATAATTATAATTGGTGCTACATGCTCCGACAGCTCTTGCTTCAAGCATAGACTTGGACCCAGTGACCAGTAGACGACTAGACGCACGTCTTGCCTCAATTGAGACGGAGCAACAATCGGTACAAGGCAAAGAGTCGTCGCATGCAACTCACAGCTGTAATTGACTAACAATAATTATACTATACATACAGCGCAGGAGAAACTATAGCAATCGATCTATATGCACCCAGGTTGGACCAAGAACAGCTCATAAATACTTAATGGATAATAAAGTTTATACATACATGCATGTCTGTCTTGTCTGTCTGAACTTGTGTCTGTCTGTCTCTGTTGTCTGTCTGTCTCTGTCTGTCTATCTGCCTGTCTGCCTGTCTGTCTGTCTGTCTCTGTCTGTCTCTCTCTCCTCTCCTCTGTCTCCTGTCTTCCTCCCTCCTCTGTCTGTCTCTGTCTGTCAATATGAAAAAGAAAAATCTCTCAACTATCGTCCCAGCTCCAATTTTTCCTTTTTAAATCTAAACTAGTATTGTGATTACGATTACAGCGAAGTTGGATGGCGCCAACGATGTACTTGACGCACAGATCACGTGATTTGCAAGGACCAATGATTACTTTTTAATTTTGAAAAGATAAAGCGGTGAAAATTTACGCAAAATGCGATGAAAGTTGTCTTCTGCTATATTTTATTTTATTATATTAAATCGAAATTATTATGATTGTCTCAGTAAGGTCTGCCGTGATCGGAAAACAGGTGTATTTCGAGATCCATTTATATTATAAAATTCCTTTTAATTTTGCACGCGTCATGTTTCATTACGTCTACCTGCTTAAGAGATAGGATGAGCTTTTCACAATAATTATTCTACTGTTATTTTTTTTATCTGAATTGCTAAGATCGCAGTTGTAGGCCTACTTGTGTCAGTAAAAATCTAAAATCTACAGAGTTTGTAAAAACAGGTAGCTAGGCCTAGTTGAACTTTCGTAGTAAAACGGAATAGGCCTATGGTTTGACCGTCCATCCCGATCTCATCTTGACTTGAAAGCTCTCTCCCTGCAACTAGATGAAACCTGCTCTCTCCAGCCTTCTATTGTAGTTCTTGATCTTAGAGCCACAATTTCGGTTATCCCGTAGTTTAGGTTGGTAAATTATTTGAATATCTTCAATGCCGTACTTGACGTTGGTAAGTAAGCAGTCTACCTATGTCCATGATAACTTTCATCAATCCCGCTTTCATTTCATCGTGAAATTTTTTAAATCAATCCAGCTTCCATTTCGTAAAAAAATTATCCAACTTCTATTTAACCTGAGAAATATTTTTCATCAATCGAACTTTTATCTAAGCAAAGAACTATTCTCATGGGTCCGGCTTCTACTTAAGGAAACAATTATTTTCATCACTCCAGCTTCTATTGCATCAAAACCTTAGTTTCATCAATCCAACTTCTATTTACGGTAAAAATTATTTCGTCAATCCAACTGTTATTTAAAGACGAAATGGTTTCATCAATCCCACTTCCAGTTAGTGAAACCATTTTTTTCCTTAATCCAGCTTCCATTTTAATTTGTATAAAATAATTTACCAACCTAAACTACGGGTTTACCCAATCTTCTTGATAATAAACTTTCTATATCTAATCATATTTTTCAGCTGTTTGATGGCCACGTGTTGAGCGCTTCTGTGAGACTCTTAAGTGGCGCTATATAAATGTCTGTTACATTACATTATATTACATTACATATAGGCTCTATCACTAAAGCCTGTTATTTTAAAGCCGACGAATACGTCAAATTATCAAACGCTGCCTAAATGAGCATTGCCTTCATATCTTAGTCCATTCACTTGTATTATTCAGGATTCACTATTGTAATTCTATACTCTGCAGTCTGCAAAAATCTACCCTTTGACCGCTCACCTCTGATATCCACACTGCAGCACGTTTAGTCACAAACCTTAGCCTTAGAGATTGCATCACCTTTTCCCTATGACAACTACGCTGGTTACCCATTGAGGCTCGGATATCCGTTAAAATCTGCCTTTTGATGTTCAAAGTAATGTCAGGTTCTGTTCCTCCTTACTTAAATCATCTTTAGTTATACTGCACTGCTCTTGAGTCAAGATGTGGATTGTGATCGGCTTCAAAAGGAGACTATGCAATCAAAAGAGTATATCTACAATTTGGAAACAGAATGTTTGAAGTAGCTGGTCCAGCTGAATGGAACTCTTTACCAGAACCAATCCGAAGATCTTCCTCAATCAATATTTTTAAATCTAAACTTAAAACTCATCTTTTCTCTAAGTACTTTGATTAGTCATTACGTTGTAATGCGCTCTTTGAGTAAGACTTTGTTTTATTAAGACGCGTTATAAATACAAGTTCTATTGTGCCGTCCCTATTCTATTGTATATTTTGGAAGCAATTCGAGGTAATCTATCACTTAGCGTCCACAATTATTTGCTCATTATAGCATCGTTTTAGGGTCACAAATAAATTTGAACGTTAATATGTATGGTTCTCACACACCAGCATAATATAAGTTTGTAAAATAAGCATAAAGCAACCAGAAACAAACTTTATTAGGAAGAAACATGAATAAAGCTGGTATTGGAGGTCTTTGGTTATTTCCCTTCTTGAGTTGAATAGCATTTTGAATGGTTGTCTCTTGTTTTAAACCCAAAATAACCATAAATAAGTTCTCTTGAGATGCTCTCATTTTTAGCACATGTATAAAACTATTGGTACCCCCTTACTGTGTAGGTATGTTTGTATTTTTCATTTAGACGACGATGAAATGATAGGTCATAATGGTGGTCTTTGGTGAAATAATTACAAATGCTAAAAAATTAGATTACCCCAATTTGATATCTGTATTCTGTTGTTGACAGGTTTTATTGTGAGCAAAAGTGACAAGATCAAGCAATGGCTAGTACGAAAACGAGTGAAATGGAGGTTTGTGAACAACTGAAAGACATCACGGAATGCTGTGTATGCAATGAGACCTACAAGGATCCAAAGATGTTGCCATGCGTTCATACATTCTGCAGGACATGCCTGGAAGAGATAGGATGTAAAACTGGCAAAAGCCCTGGCAACCAAATCCCATGTCCAATGTGCAGAAAGGAGTTCACTATCCCGGAGGAGGGATATGCAGCCCTACAGAAAAATTTCTTCATGGAAAAGCTAATAGAGATGGCTAAGATTGCAAGTCCATCTGAAGGTCCTGATCTTTGTGAGGCTTGCGTGGAAGTAGAGAGCGAGTCAAGGTCGGCTTCAGAGCTTCCTTTAGCGGACATGTACTGCAATGACTGCCAAAAGAAGCTATGTCAGGAATGCAGCAGGCATCACAGAAAAAACAAACTGACCAGAAAACATAATGTTGCAGTGGCAGATTTCAAATGTAAAGTACAGATCGCAGCGCTGAGCAATTGCATAAAACACAACAGGGAGCTTGATCTGTATTGTTCTGACTGCAAGAAGCTGCTCTGCAAACAATGCTTTGGTGAAGGGCATCAAAATCACAGACTGCAGGATGTTAGAAACGTCGGTGAAGGCTTTAAAAACGAGATAAAAGACATCCTTTCTTGTTTAGAAGTTTGCATATCTGAAGATCTTGAAAAGAAAGAAATTCTGAACTCTGAGGTGGAGGAGTATTGTAAAAACTTGGAAAATTTAAAACTTGAAGTTCGTGCACAGACTGATGCAACTATAAAGCTTGTCAGTGAACATGCTGACCTCATAATGCAAGATATTGACCAGTTGAAAGTGCAGAAACGGGAAGAAGTTAAGGCTGAAATCGAAGACAGTGATGGAGATTTGACTTGCCTAGAATCTTTTAAAGTCCACTGTGCTAAGGTCATGACAGAAGGATCAGCCAGTGACATATTATGTTGCACCATTGACGAATTAAAAGCAAGATGTGAAGATATCAAGAAGATGCATGAATCGGGCATTGAAGTGAAAACTTATTTCCGTAAAAAATCTTTTCAGGTGTCTAACCTGGAAGAATTTGTGAAGACAGCAGACTTCAACATGATTGGAACCATTCAGGGTTTGCTGATTATTTTTACTACTTTAAATTATCGCAAATTATGTGAATAAGTGATGTGAAACAGGTTAGGTGATCTTGTCTGAATATACAATGCAGAGTTTTACCTCAGAGTTGTAATTTGATCCTGAAGATATCTGTTTATCTGGGCTCCTGGTCACTTATAGAAACTGGCACTCTTTGGTCATGCATATGTCCCATGACTGCGGTAAACTGCTCTTTTGAGCGTACGTAGGCATGGTATCCTAGGTATATCTTGACGCCCACAATTCACTTGTGATTGAACGTTAGGCTTTTTAGAATTTTGACTGTGCTCACCAGCCTAAATGTTGCTAAACTTCATTAAGAACGTAAATTCATCTGCAAGGAACTGAAACTCCGATATGTGTGGTCATCTTACGCAGCAAAATACGCACATGGCAGAGCCAAAGCAATGGATTATGGAGTCCTATCCAGAGTTTACACTTGGTATACCTTGTTCCGAGGTCCTGGTCCACATTATATTGCGCTTCTTATGCCCTCTAATCCAGTTGGACTTAGCCTTGATCACTAACTTAGGCCTGTATTCTTACAGTTGGTGTAAGCCCAGAATTGAATTGCATTGTTTTCACAGGTATATATATAAGGGTAAACATTGCATTAAGTTACGTCATAGGGCACATTACATATCTTCACATTACGCTTTTTAATTCCATATACAGCAGTGACTTGTGTTGGTTTGCATTAGACTACATAACCGAGTACCAGAGTAAATGAGTACACTTTAAATCCTTTAACGAGGATTTATGCCTAGAGTTCGTTCAAACACACTTTACTCTAGCCTTAAAACCATCCTTTCAGCCGGGGTTGGGTCTGGAGCGCTCCTGAGTAGTAACCTTGAAGGGGCCCTATATAAATCTTTGGAATGAATGAATAGGGTTAATGCTTAATCAAAGTAGCTGAATATTACTGACCATAGATATAGATCATTCTGCAATGCCTTCATGGTGTAACTAAAAGGCATTGTTTTAAGTGCCTTGGTGCATACATAATAGATACATACCGGGTACATACTTACTTAAATACATACGCATGCATATACACATACATGCATACATTCGTACATAAATACATGTGCACTTATACATTATACATACATGTACATACATATATACAAACAAACACACGTATACATGGACACATTGTTCTAGTAAAATTAACGTCTTAATAAATTATTGGTATCTGAAGATAGACGTGTCTTTAAATGTAGAATGTCAGACGGAAGTAGAGGGTGAAGATCAAACACAAACTACCTCTGACAGTATCTCGCCTGATGGCCACATACCAATGGAAGACGATTGCAGGATACCCACCTCCTCTAACAGTGGCTTTCCAGAAACGATCAACTACTTGAAGCAAGAACTGGAGAATGAGCGACGTCGAATATTTGGATTAGAAATGGAGAAGAAAGCTCTTGAAAAACGGATCAACGAACGCGATTTGGAAGTCGGCATAAAACGACCCAAGAAATCCACCTTGAGATTGTCAATGGCACAGCTTGCACAGCCATTGTGTACCCGTGAGTACAGGACAATCCATTACAGAGGGTTCATAATTGTAATTTGTATAGCGCCACTTCAAGTTAACTACTCAGAGGCACTGTAGCATCTAGCAACGGGAATTTAATTAGATCCAACCCAAAGCAGACTGACTGCTGTCTGACTTAAGTTGGTGTTTAAGGCTCAGGCTGTGCTGATATACTGTAGGTCTATAGACTAAATTTACTTGGAGACGGCCGCATTGGGCACAACTCCGTCCCCTTGTCGGCATTGGTGGTAACCCATCCCCTTGCCGCATTTTGGGTGACACTCTTGCTTGTGGATGTCCTGAAAGGACAGTTGCTAATAATGTCTAGTTTACCTAGTTGGATTATAAGTAACTTCATTTTAAGCAAGTTGTTCACACCTCTGAGTAGATATCTTGAAGGGGCGCTATATCAAGTTTCTTTGATTGATTGATTGATTGATTGATTCATTGATTGATTGATTGATTGATTGATTGATTGATTGATTGATTGATTGAAGATGTGAGGTATTTGAAGTCAAACAATGCATCTTCAATTAATAAAGCTAATTTAACCACAATGTAAGGTTTCATTCTGATTAATGCTACTGTTCTCATTCACCTTTTACTGTTAAGTGCCTTGATACTAGACATGTTTTAAGTCTCCAGTAAAAGTACTTGGGTCTCAAGATCAATTACTTTGGTCTCAAGTACTATATGACTTACATGTAACTGTACTAGGGTTGTACTGAAGTACAAGTATCAAGTACAACATCTCTGCTTGATACATATGTATGCAACTATGCATGCATACATACAGACATACATACATAAATTTGTACATACATGTGTGTTAATTGGTGATGATCTTAATTATTTAGAACTGCCTCCACCTAGAATCTCTATCGATTACAACCGATCTCCAAATCTGGTGCAGAAACTACAAAGGCATGACGGATGGTGCAACAGAGGAAGCATCTTTGGCTTGACAGTCGTCGGTAATGAACTGTTCCTGGGATGTTTTATTGCTTGCATGGGTCATTCCGTTGTAGAAGCTTATGACATTAGAACATTCGACTTTAAACGTGAATGGCGGGTTAAACTTTTATCTGAAAGTAATACGGGTGTTGTTCGTATCAGTTCCATGGCGTCCTGCACCAGACATAAATGTCTGTATGCAAGTGTCTCTATTGTTCCTGGTTTTGCAGGATATAAGATATCGGTAATACAAAGAACGGATGTGAATGGAAGAAATGCAAAGGAGTGGAAAATTATTAATGGTGGCGGTTGTTTTACAGATTTATCAGTTACCCGAGAAGGGAATATTATACTTACTGGAATCAGATCACTGATCGAGTACTCAAGAGATGGAGTAGTAGTCCATGAAATGAAGCTGCCATGCAATTTGGGAATCAAGCACCCATTGCATGCATTAAAACTGGCCAGTGGTAACTTTGTGGTCAGTCACGGTCGTGGCAAAGATCAGCACAGAGTGCTTATATTGTCCGAAAATGGACAAATTACAAAGTCATTTGGAGATATGCCAGTGTCAGGTGTAGGTCTAAGACTGCCACAAGTTAATAATCCAAGAGTGTTGAATGAACCGGTCTATTTGACAGTAGATGGTTTCGGGAACATTCTAGTGGCTGATCGTGGTAATAACCGGATTGTGGTCCTGAACTCAAATTTAGAACTCCAGAGTAATATAAATCCAACTCCACGTTTACTTGCGCCAAGCTACATGTGCGTTGATGATGCTAGAAGACGACTGTTTGTATGTGAAGGTGTGAAGAAGATTTCTGTGTTTGATTTCAGTTTTTGATTTCTGTTTACGATTTCAGTGATTCTGTTCTCATTGTTTGACTTACTAAGTCAGTGACCATTAATTGATTTCTGTATATTTCAATACATGTGTTTAAACTTGTTAATATATTGATGTTTGTGTATAATGTTTGAGTTAAAGGTCTGCATATGCACTGCTTGTCATATTTTGAATGCAGTCTATTACGATATTGAATCGTCAGTTCACTTAATTTGAAAACTGTCTTTTGTTTATCTATGCAATTTTTCATTTCATTTGTCTTCATGGGTAAGGGCAATACAATAATGGGGTAGGCTATGATGTTATATGGTAAGATAGGGTTGGGATGAGTTCTTTAGAGTAAGAACAGTGTGAACTAAATGCCCATAACCAAAATTTGGAAGAATATGTGCATTAACAGTTAATGTTAATGCATATTCTTCCTGGACAAATTTTTCCCCATTATCAATATCTCTGGGCTTTTTTGGTTACACAGGTCGTTTTCTTAACATTACTACTAGATCCTGCACAGTAGAGGATAAAGTAGTGTGAGAGTTCATTGCACTGTAGGGGCGTAGAGGAACGAAACTGTTTCTCTACACGTCTTCACTCAAAACTGACAATACTTCAATTTCACAAATGCTATCCTAATTCCTCGCCAGATCTTCCCCTTACCTCCCACACCACTTCAATTATGAACATCTACCATAGCCGCCTGACCCCCTTCAGTTTGAACCAGTTTTTCCCTACCTGCCTGTCGATTTTCTTTTGACTACAGCTGTGAATAAGCTGTTTCCTGCGACTTCGTCAATTGTGGCAAGAAAAGATTTACTTCATATCGACTCCGATTGTAGTGATCTACATTCGAGATGGCACCACCTAGCGAATTCGATTATAAAATGAGATACCGGCTGACTATAGAGACGTTTGATTTCGTACTAAACATATCTCTAACAGTCCGCTTATTTTTGACCTTTCTGTGACCGTTGGCCTTAAGCTGGCCTAAGCTTGAACCTCCTCGTACTATGTGTAGACATACATGATGCAAACCAACGACCATTTACAATGATCTATCACAGATATTTCAATAAAGTTTCCTTCCTTCTCTCCTTCCCGCCTTCCTTCCTTCCTTTCTTTCTTTCTTCCGTCCTTCCTTCCTTCCGTTCTTCCTTCCTTCCTTCCTTCCTTCCTTCCTTCTCCTCCCTTCCTTCCTTCCTTCCTTCCTTCTTTTTTTTCTTTATTCATTCCTTCCTTTTGATTGACTAAGGCAAATAAAGATGTTCATCACAGATAATTCCGCGCTTATCCAACCACGTTTCTCAGCTGACAGATGAAGTTATGGTTAATCATTCATCGTATAATAACCTTCACCTGCTGCTATGTTACAGCCCGTCGTTAGGTCTTGATTAATGCAAAGTTCTATAATTGATATCCAGTAGGCTATTACCTAATAGGCTAATACCCCAATACCCAGTGTCATCCAATGCAACACAGTCATCTAGTGCAGTGGCGTAACGAAGGGTTTCAGCGCTCAGGGGCAAGGGTTGATGACTGCGCGCCCTTTTAATTTTCTTGTAGACTTTTAAACGTTCTTGTCATAGTACTGTGTACCACTGAAAGCTAATTTTGCGCCCTCTGGTGCTGCGCCCGGGGGGGCGGCTGCCCCTCTGCCTCCCCCTTCTTTACGCCACTGATCTAGTGTCAACCAGTGTCATTCAGAGGCACCTATAATGCTACCCAATAGTATCAAGTGTTACGCAATGCTACACAGTGTCACCCCATGCCACCCAGTGCTACCCAGAGTTACCCAATGCCACCGAGTGTAATTCAGTAGCATCCAATGCCACCCAATATCACCCAGTGTTACCCAATGCCACCGAGTGTAATTCAGTAGCATCCAATGCCACCCAATATCACCCAGTGTTACCCAATGCCAAACAGTGTCATCCCGTGTTACACAATGTCATTCAATGTTACCCAGTGTTAGGCCTACCCATCAGTGTGTTGCCCAATTAATGTCACCCGCTAATGATAATTGACTTTTGAAACTTGTGCTCCGTCTGGAATCATCGCAGGTGGCTCCGATGTTGAAGAAAAAAATCTATGTAAGAAGGGAGAAGTATTATCTGAGAAAGGCACGTTCATCACGCGCTATCAATGGACGCGGCCGATGGCTTGCCAGGAACAATCAGACGACTGGAAAATATATCAGGTGTCACCGGCAACTGTTTTTACAACATTCAGTTGCTAGTAGGAAGGAAGTCCGTGAGGCTTAACGTTCTCTGTTTCGGGTCAGTCAATTCTATATGTTGAGTAACAAGCGTTGAAGTTACATGCCAGCAGCGTTTAAAGTGGTGTGGGAACGGCGTTTCCACAGTGTGCTCTTGACATTTTTTGCTTGCGTTCCCACTGCTCACCATGCAATTGGACCATAATAACACATGCTTTCCAGCTGCCCCCCACTCCCTGGTCAGGCTGGGTCCTGGGATTCGTGCAAATCCGGTGAGTTTTTTTTAAGGGGGGTACCCTATGTGGTGTGTGGTTTGACATTTTACATTGAAGGTCCTTTTCTCCTCTTCCAAAGTTTGTTTTCTTTTCAAAGACTAATCACTAATCAACAGGTGACGGATTTTGCTTTACACTAAATATAGCCTACAGAAGAATAGGGAAAAGTCCAGTGTTGTTTATCTCTCCTATTCGCAGTGATGAGTCATGATGGGTTGACCTATTTACACCAGTCACACAGCCGCATTCCAACAGGATGTCCAAGACAACATGTGGAAATTATTAGTATGCCTGCTTCTTTGAGCGACATCTTCGCCCGCCAATTCTCGCTCAACGGGTGCACGCAAAAGCAGGCATCAGTGTGTACATGTGTTTGTGTGTGTATGTGTACGTATATGTATGTGCGTGTGTGTGGGTATAATACTTGTTTGGAAATAGATACATATATACAGAGACAAAACATAGCAAACTGATTCACACTATCTTGGTTTTAAGACAAGGGAACAAAAATATCTATGAATTAATACTCCTTCGCCCGCCAATTCTCGAGAGCAGTGGGAGGCCGTTCCCGCGCATTCCCACCCACTTTAACCCCGAGTACAGTCGTTTAAAGCAGTCGGCGTTCTGTTTCTATTGTCGATTGTTCACCAGTAAAACTGCATCAACACTGCTTGGCTTCCCGATTCGGTAGTTGAATCCTTCTTTCTTGGTTTGTATACCAAATCACTTTAAATTAAATTAAACGATATCTAGAAAGGACAAGGTCACATACAAATGAACACATATATAAATATATGACTAACTAATGTAACAAGCTGCGTTCTGTCAGCCTGGTGTTCGGAATAAACGAAAATTGATTGATTGATTGATTTGTAAACTATGTCTGCTAATTGTGTCTGGTCAGCAATCTGGTACCCTAAGGCTTGTGGCGTTCTTGGATATTGAATGTGTTTTCTAGTTTTTATATTAATTTCAATAAATGTCGGGTTTGCTAATATCTGTAGTCAAACTCAAATACGGTTCAAACTAGGCCTACATCTTAAACCTCGGGGTAGCACGGTCCTTGCACGGGGACCTTAAATGGTGTGGCGTACATTCGAACGGGCGAGCAGTGATGAAGGATGTAAGCCAATCAATTAATTGAAAAATGAGCAGGGTCGAGGCCGTATACGGTCACTATATGAAAACGCGAACATTTAACATTTAGCTACGAGTCACAGTTGGCTCCTATCAGCGCTGAAATAATAGAACAATTTTTTTCCTATGACAGCTTAAAATGCCACCATTACAGTATGAAAATTCAAAATTTTTTAAAGTTGGGAGGAGGCACATCCCCTCCCCAAAACCTCCTCTGCTCGGCGCTGCGCGCCTCAGCGATCGTCCTTCGGACGCTCATTTCTCTGTCCTCCTATGCCTTGCCCCCCAACCTTGAAGCTCTGGCGACGCCACTGCTGCTCACCATGCAATTGGACCATAATAACACAATCATGCTTTCCAATAAAACTCTTCTTCGGAGTTCCCACTGCTCTCTCAAACCACTTTAACCACTGCATGCCAGACAATGAAGAATGTTATGAAACTACAAAAATGGAAAAGTGTATGAGTAAGAACAACCTGGCCTGTTTTCAAGTCAGTAATTGGAATATCTTCTGAATAAGAACCGGACCAGAGTCAAGTCAGTCCGTTTTAAGGTCGTCGTGGGCCCTAGACACTTCTTGCATTCGTAGTCCCCAACTCCCACTTGTCGTCACGTTGTCTTTAGGGCCTACACTCATCATAGCAATAAATACGTTTATCTATTTTCATGTTTTTTTTATATTATTCTTTGTATCTTTCACTTGAGTTATAATAATTTCAAGTTTTTCCTACTCAATCAATCATATTCGTTTAATTGTTCGAAATCAAGTTGACAATATCGCAGCTTCTTACAACTTGTTACAACTGTGGGCCTTGCTATTAAAGGCTACATATTGACGCATTAAGAGGAAGACGTGAAGAGCTACGTGAAGAGCTACGATGAGCAATGCGGCATCCAATCAGGACATTGAGAACGTATAGAGTTTAAAATAACAGTCAGAAGGTCACCGAGAGAGACTGAAATGGAAAGACGCTGGTAAAGACGGCTGTGGTTGATTTCGTTAAGAATAGTGGAATCATTAATCTCGTTGATTTAACGAATAAATGTCGATTGCGATCGATCGAAAGTAAAGTGAAAGCACAGTTCTGCGTGTACTAAGCGACCTCTATCTATAAGTATATATATATATATATATATATATATATATATATATATATATATATATATATATATATATATATATCGACCTGGTAATTGCTTGCGATCTATTCGAAATGATCTTAGATTTATGAATATTGCAAATCGAAACGAATGAACGTCTGTATGCGGCTAATGCATTATAAAGTTAATACGGGTTTATCTTATTTTCCGTTGCTGTTAAAATCCTATATATACATTCGGATTTTTTCCGTTACCGGTTCTTATTAAAAACCTAGGCCTACATTCGGTATCGTGTACTCGAGAAGTAAACATTCTACATAGTGAATTAAAGAAGGAAAGGTCGACCTAAAGTACTTGTACTAGAGAAGAGGATCATTCATCAAAAGGAATTTCCGGATCTACATAAAATTATACAAACTATGGACTGCATTAACCACGTATATCAAATCTGCATTCCATATAAGATCCTATAATAATTATAATAGATTAATGAGTGTCGTTTAGGTAGAAATAAATAGAATATATATTGAAGTTGTGACATTGTTTCTACACAGTCGATAATTTAACATATAGGCCCTGTTCATCAAAATCTATAAGAATGTCTGATTCCTCAATAATGTCTCATTCTATGTAGAGTAACAGGCCTATTTATAATCAATCCACCTCGCAAGACGAAGCTAAAAACACTACATTGCTTAAGTAAGCGAGTCAGTATATAGACAGGCAGTCAATCAATCAGTAGTATAGCAGTGACCGGATGTTTTATTTACCATAGCCTCTCTGTCTTACAGTCGACTGATCCTCTGGACGCTGTTCTGATTGATAGCTCGGTTTTTTCCAAGTCATCGGTTGATGCTTTGTGCATTAGACACCGGACCAATAGAAGTTGCCAATGAGTAATTATAGAAAGCCGTCCAGTCAATATCTTATTTTGCTTTTGTCTTAAATATTTTACATTTGTTATTCCTTTCTCTTCTTGTCTTTTTTGTTTTTCTGTTTCTTTCCATACGTTTGTCTAAATATCAGGCATTCTTTTCTCGTTGCTTTTTTCTATTTCAGAAACCGAAAGGAACATTAGGACAGATATATTCTTCAGTGCTAGAGTTGTAGACTTTTGGAATGCTTTGTATGACAGCATAGCCCTACTGTCTCAGTGGCCTCTATCACACTATCACAGCCTTCAAAAGGAAGCCAGGAAAAATTGGGTTATTGAGCGTTCCAGTTTAATTTGCAGTGTTTTAACACAAACTACTGCACGTCTTGTAAACCACTTGAAACCCTTGTTATGTTATTTCTTGTTTTCATTTATGTTCACATTTCTCTTTCTGTTCATACCACTTTGTCTATAGTTACCATTCTTGCTTTTCATAGTCCAATGGACCATCATAGACAATCAGAGTGAAGACTTTGTAGTGACGTGTAGTTGTTATCATTCGCATGCTATCAACAATTACTCCAAATAGTACGACGAAGGGGAGTAGAGTAGCAGTCCCTTGATCAATCCTAAGAGGTAGATATGGGTATGAAGTGTTATATACTTCATTTCTTAGCCTCCTCAAGGGCAGGTGGCCAGTCCTCTCCCCGCCGTCGGTTCTTCCCATCCACAGCCCATGCCTCCTCACTCCTCAGTCATAGCCGAGTTCTCAAGGGATGCAAGCGAGTAGAAATGTCGAAACACCTTTTGCCACGACAGTATTTGTATTCCCGACATCTGAGAGTTGGCAGTTCATCACTAGAATAATCATTAGACAATTATCGGGCAGAACATGGTAAACGAGCCCAAATGGAGGGTGCTACGATATTAATATAACAATTGCGTCTTGAGCTCCTCAGCCTCTCCCTTCCTCTGTTTCGGAAACGCCTGAAGACCATCTTATTTGTTAGAGACAGCATTGACCTGGGTCGGGAGCGCCTCTGAATCTCTGAGTGGCGCTATACAAATATTTCAATTACAATTAGAATTAGAATTACAACAATACAGGATCATGTGTTTGACATTTATTCAGGATTTCACAGCTACATAATTTGCGGTTCAGGATGGCAACGGAGGGAAAGGCACTGGCCTAGCAACGATGGGCTCCAGAAACCTTATATCTAAGTGCGATACGTGATATGGAGATGGGAGGGAGAAAACGTCGATGGGAGGAATGACGCAAAAGACGCAGTCTGGTAGACCAATCCGCTATCTTCTGACCGGTTTTCTCCGATCATAGAGTGGAAAATTTATAATTGAATAAAAAACGAATCTCAGGAATCGAATCCTGTGAAAACTTGTTGTTCATACTTCCGCCTCATCAACCATCTGACGACTTTAGACGAATTTATAGACTAAACGAACAAGAAGTCAGCACCACCGGGTAATCTCAGTCTTCCTTTACCCAGCACTCTGTGTCTCATTCTGTCTCTCTCCTCCCCCCCAATCTGTCTCTGTCTCTGTCTCTCTCTGTGTCTCTGTCTGCCTCTCTGTCTCTCTGTCTCTGTTTCTGTCTGTCTGTCTGTCTGTCTGTCTGTCTCTCTCTCTATCTATCTATCTCTCCTCTCCCTCTCCCTCTCCCTCTCCCTCTCCTCTCTCCCTCTCCCTCTCCCTCTCCCTCTCCCTCTCCCTCTCCCTCTCCCTCTCCCTCTCCCTCTCTCTTTCCATGTCAGCCTCTACAGACCTGCCCCATTGTTCCTAATAAGCCCCATACCTAACCCAGCTCCACCGGATTGAAGTACTTCCTTGTCTTTTCGCCGCCGTCTTCCTCCTCATCCACCCCATCCTCCAGACGCATTCCTCTCTCCTCCAACCCGAACTGAATGTCCGGCGCAGGGCCGCAGTTCGTCCGCGTCGTCATAGTAACGAAATTGGCGCTCTCGTAGCAGTGCTCCATCCTCTGCCGCTGCTGCTTTTGCTGCTGCTGCAACTGAAAGCGCTGATTGACCAGCGGAACCGGAAATGACGTAGTCGTGCCGCACGCGCATGTCTCGCTGGCGCAGCCGACGGTACATCTCGCCGTCGGGCGCGATATCTCGCGGCTGACGAGATCGTAGCAGAAGTTGTCGGTTAGGAGAACGCGCGTCTTTTCCAGGTCGCAGTTGGCGACGTTCAGGTCGTCTGAGCCGACCCAGTTGTTGGATTCGGAAAAGGAGCTAAAAGAAAATACGTTAAAGGATTAAAATGGCATGCAATGAAATCCAATCAAATACAATACGATACAGTACGATGTAATACGATGCGCCCTTGTAACGACATGGCGCCATATAAATTGTCGTAATTATTATTATTATTATTATTATTATTATTATTATTATTATTATTATTATTATTACGACGCGATAGGATTCTAGGAAACTATACAATACCATGCAATCCGATATAGTGCATTACAATACGGCGCAATATGAGACAATACAGTTCAATATTGCTTTAGCGCCTTTGTATATTCAATATATGCGCAATATAAATGTTCAGGTGGATGCCTAATACCTAATACACCCATAGACATAGATATAGCCTACATGCATACATACATGCACACATAATTATACGGTACGCCAACATGTGCATATTCACACATACACGTATACACAGATGGCAACTTACAAGCATACGACGCTGTTCACCAAAAGCTATGAAACGAAGCCAAGAACATGCTTCTTGTACAGATTGGTACGTTAATTAAGGGTCATTTCCTTTTAAGAAAATAGTAATATTACTTATTTTAAAATCATATCAAGTTATCTCATAGAGTGTGTTTTCTCGCGCCCCATTGATTAATAATTATGTGCAAAATATTTAAACAGTTTTTGATTTTACTTGTGTTGTTAACACTCGAAGTTGCGACATTTTGGAGTCCAGAAATGCCACCCATCAAGAAGAAATAGTAATTGATTTTTTACTGCTTAGCTATTATAATTATCTCTTGGAATTTACACAGCGCATTGACAATGCATGCGTATCTTCTTAAATATTCAACCAATGCAGACTGCAGGAATGAACCCTGCATTATATTGAAGTCAACATCTGCAGAGAAAGCGAGAGCTACCGTATAGGTGAGAACCGTGAGATACGACCAAGTGGATCACACCGTCGAAAGTATTCGGAAGTAGAGGAGGTGTAGAGATTGTGGCAAGTGCATAAAATGTCTGGCTGCTTCCACAGTCAGTGAACTTAAATGTCACCATCGCACCATGTTGAAAGCTGCAGGAACACTGGACTCTATAGGCAGTATTCATTAGTACATCCAGATGCTGATATTACATCAAAGGACATTGGCACTATGATACTAAGTCACTGTTATCAGTATTATCTGTTAATATATTCTATTTACAGCGCATTAGCCGACGATGCATCAAATATAAGCCGTAATGAAGTCAGTATCCAGAAGGTCAGTCCACTTAGTGAGACTGCACATATACATATGTAATATAATACATATATGCATATGACATTTCTTAGAATATAATTATATGGATAACGGCCTGTGATTGCTTTAACCTTGACATCATACGCGTGAATAATACGCGTTGAAAGTGCAGTGAGCTTTTGTAGATCAACTGCTTAGATACTATTGCGAATATGCGATCATTGTACACAGAAATAATATATATATATATATATATTATATATATATTAATATTATATCTTCTGATATAGATATACATGCATATATTTATCTATATTTATATAATATTATATATTATACATAGGTTACATAATTGATAATATTTTGTGGGCTTTTTTACACGAGCGTTAAGTTATTTGGGCTTACTTCTGTTGTTAGGCACGTTGAAAGATGACCTAATGCTCAAGTCACAAGGACAACTCAAGGTCAAATGATTGTGTTCACTCAAAGTAGTCTCAAGGTTGAGTCTCAAGGCAAAGTTTTAAGGTCATAAGTGTCAAAGTATTCTGAGTTGCACAATAACGTCGAACAAGCAATTCATACTTATCTAATCGAATGTAATGCAATCAAATGTAATGTAATGTAATGTAATGTAATGTAATGTAATGTAATGTAATGTAATGTAATGTAATGTAATGTAATGTAATGTAATGTAACGTAAATGTAATCTAATATAATGTAATCTAATATAATATAATGTAATCTAATATAATGTAATCTAATATAATATAATGTAATCTAATATAATGTAATCTAATATAATATAATGTAATCTAATATAATGTAATCTAATATAATATAATGTAATCTAATATAATGTAATCTAATATAATATAATGTAATCTAATATAATGTAATCTAATATAATGTAATCTAATATAATATAATGTAATCTAATATAATGTAATCTAATATAATATAATGTAATCTAATGTAATGTAATCTAATGTAATGTAATCTAATGTAATGTAATCTAAAGACTTCTATAGCACCATCATCATAAGGCACGGCGTCTCAAACTCTCAATCGGTATTCTCTACAAGAGTCTACATAGTCAACGATCGCAATCCATTGAAGTATAACGGTCCAAAGCAGTCATTCTTGTTTTCTTTATTACGCCTATCACGCCACAGCAGTGTCATTTACGATGTCATTTACGATGCCATTTACAATGTTATTTACGATGTCATTTACAATGTTATTTACGGTATCGTTTACGGTATCGTTTACGGTGTTTGTGACACGGTGGTCGATTCGGTAGTACGCCGTGTTGTTCCATCTAACGATCTTGGGTTGAATGCTGATCAACGAACTCCGTCTAAGGACTGTGGAAAAGTTGTTTGCGCAGACTTTCTTCCCGCTATGACTCAGATTTGTTGACATACATATATCTAGGGCTTCTAGGCATAAATACATACATATACTCGGGGCCCGATAGCGCATTGGATAACACATTGGCACAGAGAGCGAGAGGTACCGAGTTCGAGTCCGTAGGGCGGACATGCTTTGTAGGCTGCTATTAGCGCCGTGTATTGCAGGCTGTCTGTTCTGTTAGTAGTTAAGATTATGTCTTCTGTCATTTGTGTTCTTGTGAATTGTTTAATTGTCATAACATGTAAATGTACAGCGCAGTGCGTTTGCAGGCGCTTCATTAAAGAAAAGATAGGCCTATTATTATTATTATTATTATTATTATTACTCATGCATACATACATGCATACATACATACATACATACATACATACATACATACATATACTCATGCATCCATACATACAAACGTGCATACATACATGCATCTATGCATGTATACCTGTATGCGTGCATACATACATATTCATACACGCATACATACATGCATGCAAACAAACATACGGGAAATCATGATGGTTGAATGGTAACACACTGGCACGAAGATCAGAAGGATGCGGGTTCGATACCCGCTAGCTACACAGGGATGACTCGGCCTTCCATTCGCCAGGTGGCGTTGGTAAAATTAGCAGTAGTACAGATGGGCGCCTTGCTGGCTCCCATTCGGTTAAATTCGACTTCTGTTAAACTTGTTATCATCTGTTACTACTGCACATGTATCAAGTAATCATACTGCGGTTTGTCAGTTTCAATTGAATAAACGAAAAATTATTATTGCATACCTGCAAACATACATGCATGCATACAGCATACATACATACACATACATACATACACGCACACATACATGCAGTAACATGCAGACAGACGGGCGTGGGCAACTAACGACGTTGTGATTGTCAGTGGGATTTCGCTGGATGGTCATTTCGCCCTGAACAAGTGAACTGTGTTTCTTCCCTTTCCAACCTATTTTCTTTATCGCTCGATCCTCGTCTTAAGCCCGCTTGCCATCGTCCGTATAGATATTGCATGCACGCCTATCTGTCTGCCTATTTGCTTGCGTATCTGTCTGTCTATCTACCTGCCTATTTGTCCGCCTGTCTGCTTTTTCGTCTATGATTTTCAGCCTCACTGTGTGACTGTCTGCGTGCTTCTCGGTCTTTGTGTTCGTTTGTATCTTTTTCTGAGTTTACCTGTCTTTCTGAATTCGTGCGCTTCGGTCTGTCTCCTTATTCGTATGCATGTATGTATGTATGTCTGTCTGTCTGTCTGTCAATGTCTGCCTCTCTATATGTAGTCTTGTCTGTCTGTGCGTATGTCTGTCTGTTTCTCCGCCAGTTTGCCTGCCTGACTGCCTGCCTGCCTTCCTGCCTGCCTGCCTTCCTGCCTTCCTGCCTTCCTGCCTTCCTGCCTTCCTGCCTTCCTGCCTGCTTGCCTGCCTGCCTGCTCGCTTGCCTGCTTGCCTGTTTCCGTGTCTTAGTCCAATCAATGCGTGGCCAAGTAATAATGGAGGAAGGCCGACCTTACAGAGATAATGACGTCGACAATCGCTTCGAATCGTTTCCAACAAACCCACGTTAAGCTTAAGAAGCAATTTCGGACCAGCGTCAATAAATTCTGCAATTTGGACTCTCAACGCGTGCCCAAGAAAGCTCCGTGTGTCATTAGAAAGGCTCGTCCGCATACTGCTTTTGTTCCGAAACAGGTTGGCGGGCACCGAGACAGGTTGGCTGGAACGGAAACAGGTTGGCTGACGTATTCTCTTATTGTAAAACGTTACGAAAGAAAATCGGCGACGTTTCCTATTCACGCTGAGGATATGAAGACTCAATTATTAAACTCGTGTTTTCAAGAAATCTGCGCTGTCTTCAGATCGAAAATAATTCAAAACTCGTTAACGCCTAATTAGTTTGAGTGGCCATAAGCGAGTGGTTTCTTTAGTTTATTTGTTTATATTTGTGCGCTGAATGTATGAAGATCTTGGCCTAAGAATAATATGAGTTCAATTATTTCAATCGTCTTCATAGATTTTGTAATTTTTAGACATCGATGATAATGTTGATTGTGATTGCGATGATAATGATAATGAGAAGGAGTTAAAGATGATGATACAACGATTATGAGAGCGATGTTGATGGTGATGATGGTGATGAGGACGATGACCAACAAGAAGAAGAGGACGTGGAGGAGTAGAAGTAGGAGGAGGAGGAGGAGGAGAAGGCGATTATGCTGATGAAGAGATGAGGAAATGATGGGATGATCGCAATGAGGATGAAATTATGATGATGATGGTGGTGATGATGATGATGATGATGATGATGATGATGATGATGATGATGATGATGATGATGATGATGATGGTGATGATGGTGATGATGATGATGTTGGTGATGGTGGTGATGATGATGACGACGACGATGATGATGATGATGATGATGTTGGTGATGGTGATGATGATGATGATGATGATGATGATGATGATGATGATGATGATGATGATGATGATGATGATGTTGGTGATGATGATGATGATGATGATGATGACGACGACGATGATGATGATGATGTTGATGATGATGATGATGATGATGATGATGATGATGATGGTGATGATGGTGATGATGATGATGGTGATGATGATGATGATGACAACGACGACTATGATGATGATGATGATGATGACGACGACGAAGATGATGGCGATGATAATGATGATGATGATGTAGGACTACCTGAGACAGAGTCTGAATCTCTTTTTCTTTCGTTGGCAACAGATGACCAAGCTCAGCAGCAGGAGACCGCAAAACACACCCAACGCTATTCCGATCGTCACTGCCATAAACACACCTGAACATCAACAGCAGCCAGTGTATACCGGTTATTTATAAATTTATAGGACTGCTCTTACATGGGCGTATTTAGGGGGAATTTTAGGGGTTCAACCTCCCCCCCCCACCATTAAGTTTCCGAAAATACGTGCGAAATACAAACAAAACTGAACTTTTGCGATCATTTCTGGCTACGCCCATGTGCTCTTAACATTGGTAATTGTCACGAATAGTTGCTGTATCTAATTGCACCAGTTTGACCCTTAACACCATCAGACAGACTTTGAGGTACTATGAGCAATGAGTTTCATGTTCTCCGTGGCCTCTGCCCACTGCAGCGAGAACCATTATATAACTTCAGACAAAGGAGACGCAATTGCACCCTCCCCGATAAAGACTCGCTGAACGTTATCCCAATAATGTTATATAGAAACATGTACTAATTAACCCAATGTCCATAAGTAGCCATGCTGTCAACTGTTATTGTTCACCTACAGCGTTTTGCCTGTTGTTTTGTGTAAATAAACGAATAATTTCATACATACATACATACATACATATCTGATACAGGATGTGAGTTAGATGACCAGTGTACGTTACCCACCGGAAGAGTTGTAATTCGATGGATATGAAGGGCACGAGGTTTGTATCGAGGATAGTTACGTTTTCATCCAATTTTGTAAATTAATTATAATTCGGAATGTATTATAGTGTAATTATCTGTTTGACTAAATAATTGGTTTTGTTATTGGCGTCCGGCGCAACGAGTCCTGAGTGACCTCGCTGACTGCCTGCTACTGAATCAATGTGAGTTTTCTTCGTTGATTTTCATTTGCTTTAATGAATGCGGCCACTAAATTACTTACTTACTTACTTACTTAATTACTTGTTTGCCTGCTTGCTTACTTACGAACTGTTAATGTTAAGTTAACGGCGAGCTTTGAGGCTCTGCTCTCTGCTCTATAATATATTCGTTTATTGGAGGAAACATTTGGCATACAGGCCGCCAGGTATAATTACAAAAATGACGATAGTTAATTGCTTTGGTACTCGACAGAGAGGTCTGTTGTTTGTTCTCTCGGCCGCCAGAGAAAAGTGTTCGTTTTCAATGTGTCTAGTCAAAGAGCTATGAATGGTGTTTGGTGTAGCGCTGTTGAGACATTTTGTTCTCGATTGAAGTTCGACAGTAAACATTAACAAAATTTAAAAACTAGTAAGTTTAACCCATTTATCTGATTTTGACGAACATAGAACAATCCTTACAGTTATCAGTTAGATTATGACGTGTTTTGTGTAATAACATCGCATGGCTTTATACTGTGGTGCTCTATAAGATATTGTATTGTATTGCATTGCATTGCATCATAATGTATTTCATGGTATTAAATTGTCTTTTATTATACTATTCCATAGATTCGTTCTCTCCCGCGAGACCTCTCCGAATCTTTCTATAGACTACTTAAGACCTTCCTCTTTGACCGGGCCCATGGGTCGGGAGCGCCTCTGAGTAGTTATCTTGAAGAAACGCTATATAAATTCCATAGATTAGATAGATACTGTATTCTACCGTAACTTATTGTGTTGCAATTAATCGCATAGTATCGTAATGTGCAATGTTGTACTGTATGGTGTATTTTATTACTTCATATCGTAGGCCTGTCGTGTTGCATAAATTGCATTGCGCTGTATTGATGTTCATTCTACCTATTCAATTGCATTGTATTGTATAGCTTACTACCGTACCACGTGATATTATATTTCTTAATTTATATAGCGCTTCTACGAGGAAAGCTACTCGACGTCGCTCCAAATATAATTATGTATTGCGTTGGAGATGAGTCTTTGCGCCACTAATACACGTATCTGTATCTCTAACTGTCTTGCATATTTGTTCTGGTCAGTGTCGTGTTCTTTGAGAACAACGTTTAAGGTATCGTTTCGGCACGACAACGGAATTTATTAAGGGTTTCAACAGTACACATATAGGTATAATATTCAGTTTTACGTTTAATAATGTATACGATTTCATACGTTTAGCCTATAGTCGTTTTGATGAAACATATAATCTTCTTCGAAAACAACGTTTAACCCTAGGGCTACCAAGCTTTTTTTGTAACACTGACTACCTGGATTTCGTGTTTGGTTTCACATATCATAACTTGTAATATAGCATTGGATTCAGCATTCATTTCTGCACAGAATGGTATATGTAGTTGTACATTATGTGAATGCACCTCGAAATTACATCACTTTTAACAACGGAACCCATTAATTAGCAATATTGTATATTATTGCGTACATTTTGTACTTTTGGATAAACAAATATAAGATTATGTGTGTTTTGAAACTAATCTATGTATAAAAGATACACAAAATCATCCCTACACATGTTTATATAGTATAAATGTACATCCATACATATATATCCATACATATATATCGGTTTACGTTGTAATGCTGTATTCAGCCATTTTCACACAGATTACGCGTATTATTATTTATTTTAATCACTTCCGGTATTCAAAAGACAAAGATGTAGGTATGCAAATGAAGCCCTACATTCCCTCTAAAGAATGGTATCTTTGTTTCTCTTCCAGGAAGACAAATGAATACACTACAGACAAAAACTAAGGGGGAGTCCTTCCATTCAGCCATTTTTCACGCATATTACGCGTATTATTATTTATTTTGAGCACTTCCGGTTGTCTCAGGTCAACTCAGTGACCATAGAAAAGTAGCCCCACATTCCCTCTATAGAATGGTAAAATTTGTGTCTCTTAATATTAAATGACAGATAAGATATAGTCGAAAATCTAGGGGGTGTGGTATCCACCCCCCTGGTGCCTCGGGTATATTGAGTATAACTTTTGAACGGTGTGAGATATCATCTCACATTTTACCTCAAAACGTGTGTAAATGAACCCCTACAGCTACCTAAAAGGTCAAATTTTTATTCCATACGGAAAAAGTTTGAGATGAAAAAACCTAGGGGGTGGCAACCACCCCCCCCTTGGTAGCCCGAGGGTTAAGGTGAATGTTTGGCATGACAAAGGAATTTATTAATTGTTTCAGGAATACGTAATTATACAGGTAGACATGCATTGCATTTAATAAAGTATATTAGTTCATACTTTTTGCCTAAAAGGATGCTATTTAGAAGTCGTCTTGGTGACATCTTGGTTTAATTAAATATCGGGGAGAGACAGACAGCGAGGCAGAGAAGCACAGACAGACGCAGAAACAGGGACATAGCCAGAGATAGAGACTGATGCACAGAGACAGACAGAGACAAAGACACAGGGAGATACAGAGGCCGAGGCAGAGGTAGAGACCGATGCACAGCCAGAGACAGAGAGGCAGACAGAGGACACCACACAGGGAGAGACACAGGCAGATACAGGGACATAGCCAGAGATAGAGACTGATGCACAGGCAGAGACAGAGAAGCAGACAGAGGATAACACACAGGGAGAGACACAGGAAGATACAGGGGCAGAGACAGAGATTGAGACACAGACAGCGTGAGAGACTAGCATGCTCACGAGCCTTAAAGAGCAGTCTAAACAAGACAAAAATCAGTGCACATCTTCCTTAGTTTTGTAGCGCAACTATCCAAAAAATGGCACCATTTAGATGTCCAACTACTGCGCATGCGCATACATATGACGTCGTTTAGTCATGATGCTCATTTTTTCATTTTTTTTAGTTAGTGACATGTTTTCCTACATGCGAAATCGGAATGGTTTACTGCTTGAAAGAGTGGCAAGAAGGAATGGATGGATGAGTTGTCTTACCAAACGGATAGGATGACGATGACTGTGTCTTGGCATCGTGGCCGACAATAACTGAAACTGAATAACAGTTGATGCTCAAAATCAGCATCAGCAACTGACTAAAGCCCAACCAGTGGTTTAAGGATGGGCGAGGAGACAATGGGCGTCTGAGGTGCAGTTTGAGACCATTAGTAACTGTTATACGTGAGACATGGTTAGAGCGCTCGTCTTGCAATGAAGAGATTACGGGTTCGAGCCTCCCCTGAGACGATTGCTGTGTAGGGACCTTGAGAAAGTCCTTCACTCACAGCTCAAGGGCCTCCAGTTGTTCTTTTCCAACTTTTCTGGTGGGGCCTCTTAGCTCGCAAATCTCTGGCGGGATGCGGTTAAAGGTCGTCGTTATCGTTACATGCTGGCTATTATGGAGTTGATGATAATCATGATAATCATGATGATGATGATGATGATGATGATGATGATGATGATGATGACGATGATGATGATAACGGAATTGATCATGATAACGTGATTAACACTGATTATTATTATCATGATGATGATAATGATGATGGTGATGATGATGATGATGATGATGATGATGATGATGATGATAATAATAATAATGACATTGATCGCGATAACTTGATTACAATGATGATGTTGACGACGATGGTATTGGTGACAGAAATCGTAATAGTAACGGTAGCAATAGAGATACTAGTCGTAGTAGCAGTCATAGCAGTCGTAACAGTGTGTTGGTGTTTGGTGGTGGTGATAATGGTGGTGGTGATGATGGAATTAATCACAATGACGGTGCCTTGTGACAATGATCCTATCGTATTCTAGACCATTATTATATAGTAGTTTCGTGTGTATCTACTGGCTGAGCAGTTGTGGTAGTTTCCGATCCAGCTGTCTCCGTTACAGACGAGATGCCAGACATCGGCTGAGTGGTTGCAGGACACGGTGGCCCGGTCGCCGTGACGGTCCACCCACCCGTTAGGAGGACCTCTCAGGTCAGGACATCCGACGGCTGTACGGTAACCACAGAAAACAGTAAGCGATGGTCATTTGTAATGTAACGTAAATGATTTCGACCTGGCTTTTTCAATAGATTAAGAGTCTTGATTGCGATTTAACTCCATGCAATACAATACAATACAACTGCATTTTGATATCGTCCATTTTCCATAGGTGGTCCAAAGCTCAGAAGTGCACACGCCTCGGCGGCGCAGATGCAATTATATTGCGGACAATTGTGCGCGAAGGACTTGCTCACGGTCCCTACACTGCAGTAACCGCCCCGGACGAGGATCGAACCCGCGTTACAGATCAACCGCTCTAACCAGTCGGCCACCGTGCTGAATCTAAAACTCGAGACAAAACTAGAAGAGCACTAGAGGCCCAAGAGTCAAAAGCTCCAATGCTCACACAAGTTTTGGTTATGTGACGCGACTATCAACTGATATCTTGGACCACATTGATAACGGCGCTATATAAGTTTCTAAGGCAGATTGGACAATTGCTGAATATTTCAGACCCAAAGTAATGTCTACAAATAGTAAGCAGTAATGAAGACAGAGAGGCCACAGAAACAACGCGTGATGGCTGGTAATGTAAAATTAATGTATTATAAATGAACATCCCGCACTTAGTAATGTATTGTAATAGCATACAGAGCTCCAACAACAGGTATGTAAATGTAAGGAAACAGAAAACAATATTGTATAATTTATAGGTTTTCGATATTTAATTAACCCTTTCAGACCTGAATTAATTTTTCACATCATAAAAAATATTTCTCACTGGTTTTGGCATTGAATACACACAGTGTAATGGGTTCAGGTAGATTTTTTGTAAAAAAATAAATTTTGGGTTCCCCCTGGGGGTGTCCACTGGAATGGACATTGGGTCACAAGTGAAACTCGACAACGTGAAATGCAATATAAGCAGAATATGATTAATAATAACAAATTATGTTCAATTGCTAGTGAGTTAAGCTCTCTAGACAACTAGCTGTGCTCTATCACATTTGTCACTTCCTGTGCTCCATCTTGAAGGAATTTCTGCCTGGAACAAAACAGTAATGAACATTTATCACACTATATAGTATGCGTTTTGCCGGTATAAAGGAACAGCTTGCACATTGTTGCCTCTTTTTGTTGTTGTCATATTCTGGCATGTGAACTATACCATTTGTCAGAATGTCACTGTTAGCACGAATTTCTTTAGCACTGCTCATGGCCACTGTTGCATTTCTGGGAATGAGTTCAAGTGACGATGGGCGAACACATTTTCTTGACGGTTGGGCTGGCTTGTTTGCATGCACAAGCGAGTCGGCAATACAGAGTTGAAACTCCAGTAAATCGTCCATATCCTTGTCACGCATTCCAGAATGAGCAGCATCCTGTCTGTCCAACCAATGGCACCATTGCTGCAAGTTACCTGAAAGTCACAAAATACAACATACCTGAAATGCATAATAAAGTGCCTATTGGAACCATTGCTAATAAAACACATAATGTCAATTCTGATAAAATTGCTGATGTTTTTCCGGAGCAGGAGAACCACTTGCACCTTTTACCTCATTTCTGTTGTCATACTCTGGCAAGTGATCTATAAAATCTGTCAGAATATGTCACTGTTGCAACGAATTCCTTTACCAAATGTGTGTGTCTTTACTCAAAATATATCTGACTGACGATATAAAAGAGCATGAACTAAATTATAATGAACTAAAGCACCTCTGATTAGTTTTCTATAAGTGGTGCTATATAAATATCCAATTACAATTACAATTACAAAACTCAACAACAGAAACACGCTTCAAACTCAACAGAATATACCTGGTCAAAGCTTCCATGTTTGTTGGCCAGAATTTTGTCTTACAATTACAAAAAACCTCAACAACATAATAATGTTTCAAACTCAAGTGAATATACCTGGTCAAAGCTTTCACGTTGTTTGGCCAGAATGTTTTCTGACTTCAGAGGCGGATTGGCAAAGCAATTCAATCATGCAGTTCCAGCTGCGAAGATCTTTTTATCAAACAGGACTTCAAGCAGGTTGAACGTGGTAAAGTAGTTGTAAAAAGAGTCGATGAAATGCAATGAGATGCACTGGCACAGATGAAGAACTGCAGCGCCTTGACCAAATCATTTCATACTTGCTGGTGACAGTTCTGTTCTTGAGCCTTGGTAAATGAGAAAATCTTATGCTAAGCCAATTTTCCCACACAATACAAAATCACTAACTGTATCCTCGTTTTGACTTTCTTATTCTGGTTCAGAAGTGCTATTCGGTACTTGTACAGGTGCTGCTACCACAGGATTACCATCTTCCTCATCGTTGGACAAGTCCTCAATTTCAGAAACATTACCATCTTGTGTCAAACCCATCATATCCAGCACCTGCCATCCCGCTGAACCTAGTAAACAAGAGGAAACATGATTAGAAATATTATAATTGCACTTAGAATAATTGTGTTGCAAAATGCTCTACTGTCAATCCCAGACCCAATGTCCATTGAAATGGACACCCATTCAAATCGGGTTGAGGACATGGGGGTTAAATAACTCTGAGAAAATCACACTTCTTCTCACTGTTGAAACTTTAATTTATTTGATTATTAAAATGGTTTAACTGAAAACACTTGGTTTAAAACTCATATCAGAGTTACAAAATATACTTACGCCGCGGCCGAAAACACCCGTCGTCCATCTCCACCCAATATCAGCTGTCCACTGACGAAAACAAAAGGAGGTGTGCGCCGTGTAGAGAGATGTCCACCGGAATGGACAGTGGGTCTTAAGTCGTTAAAACTGCACTGTATTATGAAAACAGAGGGTTTAAACCTTATGTCCATTCCAATGGACATACGGTCTGAAAGGGTTAAGAACATCTCAAAGTACGAACAGAAGTACACAGAAAGAAAATTCAATATTCCAGCATTTGATCGGTAAGAAATGATTAATTTTTTGCCCATTTACTGAGAAAACTGATTATTTTCGGTCGATAAAACTGTAATATCTTTTCCATCGGGTGGCAAGTCGCAGAAGGACCGCTGAATAGTAGTCATTGAATGTTCACCTATAGACTATAATCTTAATGTGACCTGCAAGTCATTACGACTTGTGGTAAGAGTACATCGATTGTGGTGTGTAATACGTAGTGTTCAAAGAGGCTTAAAATGATGACGAGAAGGGCAACTGTCAAATTGAGGGACCATGGGCCCAGTTTTGCAACAGGTCAAGGACAACGTGGCCACCAGAGAGATGAATTACTGATGCAAGCGGCTAAATTTAGGACTGAAATGTTTCAGTTGTAGATTGCTGAATTGTTTTGATCAGAGTTGTTGATCAGAGTATTATTTAAGGAAGTTAAGAGAAGCTGACTACCTATAGGAACTGTGGTGTGTTATGCTATGTTTGTCAGGTTTTGTGATGCGATGTTTTGTTATGGCATGTTTTGCGATGTTTTGTCTTATCACTCTTATGGCATGTTTTGGTCTGTTATGTTATGTGTCGTCGTGTTATGGTTATAATGGTTTGTTTTGTTATGGTTTGCTATGCTATGTTTCCCCCTCAAAGTCCGACTCACGCCTCAACGTGGTGAGGGGGTGGCAACAGTCAGTAGGGAGTGCCTGCTGAGGCTATGCCATCAGTGGTGAAGGTCTTGGCTGAAGTACCACCTAGGGCGCTACGCGAGGTGGACAGGCTCAGCAGGAACCCTGAAAAACTGGCAAACGTGGGCGGCATCGCCGCCTCTGATACCACAAGATAGTGGATATCAGAGCCAGTCCTAAGCCTGGAACTCTCTTTAAGGGAGAAGTGCGAAGGTCGAACGGATGGGTGCAGATACTCCGTTCGTAAAGAAAAAATACGTATGAAATCCAATGCAAGCATTGGATTCCAACGGGCCTCGGCCCATGGATCTGATGCAAGCGTTGGACACCTACGGGCTTTCGGCCCATGGATCCTGATGATGATGATGATGATGATGCTATGTTTCGTTGTGTTATGTGTTTTGGTATGGTTTGTTACGTTATGGCATGTTTTGTCATGTTATGGCTTTATTATGTTTCCGCATTTTTGCTATATCGTGGTTTGTTATGTAGTTGAATGTTTCGTTATGTTATGTTTTGCTATGTTACGTTTTGCCATGTTATATTTTGTTATGGTATGTTTTGTTATGGTATGAGAACGAATGGTGTCGCATAGTAATGGCGAAATGGTTCGAGAGTGACTAGATGTGCATACAGAAAGACA
>JACEVL010000913.1:502500-522500 GCA_020284085.1 Aporrectodea caliginosa | reverse complement strand
CTGGCAGAGAAATAGGAAGAGGAAGAAGAGGAGGAGGACGAGGAGGACGAGGAGGACGAGGGGAGGAGAGGGAGGAAAATGAACTGAAAGAGAAGAAATGAATAGGAAAAGGAGGAGGAGGAAGAGGAAAATGGTGAGGAGGGGAGAAGAAGGGGAATGTATTCCCGCTAATGACAAGTCATGTTGTCAGGATTTGTTGTCTGTTTGGACTCACCTTTGGCTGTCCGGCAATATTTCGGTTGAATGAACTGCAACACTAATTGGTGTTTGTTGCTCGATAGAAAAGCTCCTGAGGCAAAGGAAAGAGAGGAAGAGACGGAGGAGGAGGAAAGGAAGAGAAGATGGCGAGGAAGTGGGAGGAAATGGAGGATGAAGATAAGTGATGGAGCAGAAGGAGAGGAAAGTGAAGAGGATGAACATAAGTGATGGCGTATCTGTCTGTCTGTCTGTCAGTCTATCTGTCTCTGTCTGTCTGTATGTATATTTGTGTCTGTCTGTTACTCTGTCCGGCTGTCGTATGTAGACTGTCTGTCTGTCTGTCAGTCTGTTGGTCAGTTAGTCAGTCTGTCATTTGAGTACGAAGCGCTGTCTGTCTGATGACAGTCTGTATGACTGCGTCATGTACAAGCGCTCTGTCTGATGTAGGAGGATTATGATGACTGACAGAGAGACTAACAGACAGGCAGACTAACAGACGGACAGACGCAGAGGATAAGGCGAGGAGCAGGATGCGCAGGTAGAAAAGGAAGATGAAGAGGATAATAAATATAAGATAAAGAAGAGGAGAGAGAGAGACAGACAGACAGACAGACAGACAGACTGACAGACAGACAGAAACAGAGAGATACAGAGACAGAGATAGACAGAGATAGAGAGACAGGGACAGGGACAGATACAGACAGAGAAGAAGAAGAGAAGAAGGATAAGGAGAAGGGAAGGTTGGGTGAAGATAAAGTGAAGGATGAGGAAGGTTATGAGGAGGAGGAGGAGGAGCAGGAGGAGCAGGAGGGTGATAAAGAAGAGGAAGAGGAAGAGGAAGATGACAATGAGGAGAAGAGATGGAGGAGGACGATGAGGAAACTTAGGAAGAGGTAGAGAAGGAGGAAGAGAAAGAGGAAGAGGAAGAGAAAAGCGAGAAGAAGAACATGAGGAAGAAAATACCGTTCCTAAATACCGACCACACCTGTTTACGACTTCACGATGGAAGCAGATGCAGCAGCCATGATACTGATGACAACGAGGATATTGTGCACTGGACAATGTCCTCACTGTTTAGATGTCATAGATAGCTGTTTCGAAAGGCGCTATATAAATAACCAATTACTTACATATGTACACGAACATACATACATACAAAAATACACACTCATGCATACATAAATACATACATACATAGATAACCATAACCATAGTTTTTTCTTGCCTCAAGTAACAAAACATCATATTTATACATCAACAAATATTGCAGGTAACAAAAAGCAAAGGGGAACCCTTAAGGGACTACTGTCCCACTAACAGGATAACAGGTTGTGTAAATAGTTCCATAAGATAATTAAGTCTTAACTAGTTAACTAATTCGTAAGGTAACGTCGTGATACAAACATACATACATAATGTCATACATACAACATACATACATACGTACATTCATACATACTTACATAGATACATACATATATACATACATAAATATATGCATACATACGTACATACAGTCATGCATACATGTGCACATACCCATACATATATGAATACATAAAGGAAAATAGTTATATAATTATGCAACTGGCATGAGTGATTACGGATACTCAAAGCCATGCGTTGTGATAAGGGCGTTATGTAAAATCCATCATAAATTCTTCTCCTAACGTTTTCCAGGCTGGCATAAGTTCACACAGAAGTGACAGGATGAGGATGGAGAAGAGGAAGAAGAAGAAGAGGAAGAGGAAGAAGAGAAAGAGGAAGATGAGGCAGAAGAAGAAGAAGAATAAGAGATGATGATGATGATGATGATGATGATGATGATGATGATGATGATGATGATGATGATGATGATGATGATGATGATGATGATGATGATGATGATGATGATGATGATGATGATGATGATGATGATGATGATGATGATGATGATGATGATGATGATGAAGATGATGATGATGATGATGAAGAAGAAGAATGTAAATAACAATGTTACTGTTACTGCTGATGATAGATTTATGCTTGCAGAGCAAATCAATAATTTCTCAAAAGTAAAGATGGAGAAACGAAGGTCATTGTATACGGAAAGGTCTTTAAATAAACAGAATTCAGACATGGAGTAAACTAATCGCTAGGTGGCCGACCGATGTGGGTTTGGCTGGCAGGTGGGGTATAGGTACGCATGGGAATGGTAACGCCCACCTAGGCATGCAACCACCGAATTATTTCCCTAATTGGCGGTGGTAAGATAAATGAGGACCACCCAGGCGAACCATCAAGTTCAAACATTCCGACGGTGGGAGAGGGAAGGAGGCTGGAATCGTCGCCATGGTTACGCACTGTGTCGATGAGGGTTACCTGACTGAAGGTGGAACTTGAAGAGAGGCGAGTCTCGTTCAGAAGGGGAACGGAATTGGCCAAATTACATGGAAAACCACGAATTAGTTGATGGAGCAGAACAAAATGGCGAGCGATGAAAAATGATCAGGCGGCAGAGGGCGCCATAGACAACGACTCTTGATCGATGCATTGTCCATGCTGTTAAATGACATCATCGAAGAGGCGGCTCTACCTCTTCATCATCGTCGGACGATTTCAGGGCGGTGACTTAGTGCGTATTGGTCTTTCAACTTGAAACAGATAAACAGGGACTCTGTCTCTGTCTGTCTCTGTCTGTCTCTGTCTGTCTGTCTATCTCTGTCTCTGTCTGTCTGTCTGTCTGTCTCTGTTTCTGTCTCTGTCTCTGTATATGTCTCTGTCTGTCTCTGTCTCTGTCTCTGTCTCTGTCTCTCTCTGTCTCTGTCTCTCTCTCTCTCTCTCTCTGTCGCGTTCTGTCTGTCTCTCTCTCTCTCACTCTATGTGCCTGTCTGTCTCTCTCACTCTGTCTGTCTGTCTATCGTTCTGTCCCTGTATCTAATCTACGGCATCTCTGCAGCCCAATGCATATGTATAATGGCCATTTATGCAGCGCCTTACAAGAATCTCACGAAGGCGATCCAATCGATCTGATCTTATTGATCTGCAATTATCTGATCTGATCTCAGCTGATCTCATTTCCACCACAGTCTGCCCCTCTCTGTCTCAGCGCACTGACAGTATACTGCGGCTTGGCTTTATCCTGCGCCATCGGTTCATGTTTTATGCATTATACACTAGCGCTATAGAAGTTCACAATTGCAAATACAAAATTTAGAATATTACAATTATTTGATGCGATATAATCTAATCTTCTCAACTCTAATCTGATTAGATTAGATCAGATTTGATTAGATCAGATCAGATTATAATAAAATAGAATAGAATGGAATAGAATAGATTTGATTAGATCAGATCAGAATAGATCATGATAAAATAGAATAGAATGGAATAGAATAGATTAGATTAGATCAGATCAGATTAGGCCTATATCAGATTTGATTAGATTAGAACAGAATAGATCATAATAAAATAGATTAGATCACATCAGCTCACATAGGATTAGATCAGATTAGATTAAATTAAATTAAATTAGATCAGAATAGAAAAGATTAAATCAGATCAAATCAGATTTGATTAGCTCAGATCAGAATAGAATAGAATAGATTATATTAGATTATATCACAACAGCTCACATCAGATCACATTAGAAGAAAATAGGAACGGCAAAGTTTGAATAAAAACGATTATGATGCATGGGACAATCGGTGAACATTACCCTAACGTTCTCCTACTTTCATCTTTCCCTCACTCGAAGAAACCATTAAGATTTCATGGAAAAGATTCTTGAAATCCATGATGGACGTTCTCCTAACCTTCGTACTTGAGTAGGAAATACGGTCTTTCCAGCTGTCCGCCACTGGACGACTGGATGACGTCGACCATCAGTCGATTCCTCTCCGATAGATAGACGAACTTTTCCCGCTTCTCCCCTCCGCAGACGGTCACCTCAGTTCCGCTTCCGGTCATTTCGCGCAGGACGCCGTACATGATGCACAGGTGACTGCCGCTCCGTCCGAGGTTTCCGGTCACGGCGAAATCAAGCAATGTGACGTTGATTCGCTGACCTGGTGACACGGTCACGACCCAGGGGCAGGACGGTGACCCCTGACCCGTCTCCGACGTTATGACGTTGCTGATGAAGCCGTGATGCCCGGTTTCTGTCAGTGACAGGTGGTTTGTTGGTGGCCGGCAGGAGGACTGACCGACCACAAGAGCCACTACAACAGGATGCATTGCATAGGTTTATGAACCCTCTAAGATCTATAGTCTGTTCTGTTATACTCTGTTCTGTTCGATTCTATACCGCTCTATATCTCATTCTGTTATTCCATTCAATCCAATTTCATTCTATAATGTTCTATTCTATTCCATTCCATTATGTCATATTCCATTCTATTCTATAGTTCCATTCCATATAATTCCACTCTATTATATTCCATTCTATTTCATTCCACTCCATTCCATTCCATATCATTTCATTCTATTCTAATTAATTGTATTCCTTTCTATTCTTTTGTAAACTATAGGCTTGCTCCATGTTGTTCGATATCAAGCGAAATAAGAGCCAGAGTGAAATTGGAGTAGGAAAGAGACATGACGAAAGAGGACAGACGCGGGAGGAGAAAAAGAGGAGATAGAAGGCGATGGAATACCAATTAGAGAACAAGAAGAATGAGGCGGAGGAGGGGTAGAGGTAAGAATATAAAAAGATGAGCATCAGGATAAATAAGAGAAGAAAAATTAAGAGGAAGGACAGCAGAACAAAGAGTAGAAGTAGGAAGTGGAGGAAGTTGGAAGAGGAATGATAGTTGGAGGAGAAAAAGCGAGAAGGGAGTATTATGATCAGGAGACAGTATAAAGAGGAGGGTATGCGGGGGGC
This sequence comes from Aporrectodea caliginosa, assembly GCA_020284085.1. Taxonomy (NCBI): domain Eukaryota; kingdom Metazoa; phylum Annelida; class Clitellata; order Crassiclitellata; family Lumbricidae; genus Aporrectodea; species Aporrectodea caliginosa. The sequence continues at coordinate 517,441 of JACEVL010000913.1, read as the reverse complement.
CCGTGGCGCATTGGAAAACATCTGGCACAGAGACCGAGAGGTACTGAGTTCGAGCCCCCGTTGGGCGGATATGCTTTGTAGGCTGCTATTAGCGCCGTTGTATTGCAATCTGTCTGTTCTGTTAGTAGTTAAGATTTCAATTGCATAACATGTAAATGTACAGCGCAGTGCGTTTGTCAGGCGCTTATTAACGAAAAGATATTATATTATTATTTATTATTATTATGTTAGGAGAAAGAGGAAGAGATATAGGAGGCGAAAATACGGTGGATCAAAGCACAGAAGAAATCAGAAGTACAAACAGATCAAGGACGAAGCAAATGGTAAGGAAGAAGACAGGTAAGGTGATAAGAAGCAGGTGAAGGAGAAAGAATATAAAGGAAGTAGCTACGCTTTGTCTATTCTGTGGTATAACATATCTAGCAGTTCAGGAAACGTTTTACGCGCGTCTTAAAACATATTTGTGCGGTGATTCCTAGGTAGCCGTTGCCTGAGCAGTGAGCACCCTTATGAGTTACTTAAAGGGCGCTAAGTGATCTGATACATACTTACATACATATATATACATACATACATACATACATACAAACATACATACATACACACATACATACATACATGAATACATACATGAATATACATACATACATACATACATACATACATACATACATACATATATGCATGCACACACATACATACATACATACATACATACATATACATACATACATACATACATACACACATACACACAATACATACATACAATACATACATACATACATACATACATACATACATACATATATACAGCATACAAGATTGCATTACATACAAGCATACATGCATGTGCAAAATACATACATACATATAAAGATGAAGAGGAGTGAAAATAGGAGAAAATGGAAGAGAGAAGGAAGAGGACATGGAAGATGATAGAAAGCAGACGAAAGGGAAAGAACCGGAAATAAATCTGTCGAGGAAGAGAAAGTGGAGAATGACGAGCGAAGTAAGAATCTCATAAAAAGTAAAAAGGCAGAAACAACGGAGAAATGACAAAAAAGGACGAAGGAAACGAAGTTAGCGGGAGAGAAAAGAGAAAAGGCGGCAGAAAAGAAAGACCAGTGAGACCACAAAAATGGTCGCACGACATACCTTCTCTTTGATGCCCTTCCGCCAACCTCAGTGGCTACCACCCCATGTGACGGACCCCTACTGACCGACGGCCGGCCAACCCTACCGCAGACGGCGGAAGGACGGAGGGGCGGAAGAGGGGTGAGGCTGGGAGGGGGCAACGAAGGTCTGCGTGTCGCCGATGTCTGATTGTGGTGTACTGAGAGACGAAATTAGGGTTCGATATTACAATTGAGGGACGGTCGTTAGTGGAACGCAGGTAATTACAGGTGTTTTGTTAAGCGCTTCTAATGTCGACACAAAGTCTCGATGGGAGTTCGGATGGATACATGCAGAGTGCAAGTCAATTAGGAAGACGACGACGAAGAAGAAGAAGAAGAAGAAGAAGAAGAAGAAGAAGAAGAAGAAGAAGAAGAAGAAGAAGAAGAAGAAGAAGAAGAAGAAGAAGAAGAAGAAGAAGAAGAAGAAGAGGAAGAAGAAGAAGAAGAGGAGGAGGAGAAGAAGAAGAGGAAGAAGAAGAAGAAGAAGAAGGAAGAAGGAAGAAGAAGAAGAAGGAAGAAGAAGAAGAAGAAGAAGAAGAAGAAGAAGAAGAAGAAGAAGGAAGAAGAAGAAGAAGAGGAAGAAGAAGAAGAAGAAGAAGAAGAAGAAGAAGAAGAAGAAGAAGAAGAAGAAGAAGAAGAAGAAGAAGAAGAAGAAGAAGAAGAAGAAGAAGAAGAAGAAGAAGAAGAAGGAAGAAGGGAAGAAGAAGAAGAAGAAGAAGAAGAAGAAGAAGAAGAAGAAGAAGAAGAAGAAGAAGAAGAAGAAGAAGAAGAAGAAGAAGAAGAAGAAGAAGAAGAAGAAGAAGAAGAAGAAGAAGAAGAAGAAGAAGAAGAAGAAGAAGAAGAAGAAGAAGAAGAAGAAGAAGAAGAAGAAGAAGAAGAAGAAGAAGAAGAAGAAGAAGAAGAAGAAGAATCAAGGCATGGAAGAGAGGAGGAGGAAGAGGAGGAGGAGAAGGAGGAGGAAGAGGAGGAGGAGGAAGAAGAAGGGATGGAGGAGGAAGAGGAGGAGGAGAAGGAGGAGAAGAAGGAGGAGGACAAGGAGGAGGAGGACAAGGAGGAGGAAGAGAAGGAGGAAGAGAAGGGAGGAGGAAGAGGAGAAGGAGGAGAAAATAGGAGGAGCTGCAGGAGTAACACGAGGAGGAAGAGAGGAGGAACATGGCACCATTAGGAGGAGAGAGGAACAGGAGAAGGAGTAGGACAAGAGGCGAGAAGAGAGTAAGAGAGGAAGGAAGAGGAGGAGGAGAAAGGAGGAGGAGGAAGAAGAGGAGCAGGAGCAGGAGCAGGATCAGCCGCAGGAGGAACAGGAGAAGGAGGAAGCGAGGAGGGCCATGACACCAGAGGGAGGAGAGAGGAACAGGAGAAGGAATAGAAGCGAGAAGAAAGTAAAAGTGGAAGGAGGAGATTGTGAAGAAGAGTACACACCGGAGGAGAGGAGAAGGGACGTACTAGATGTGGTGCTGGATCTGGTACTGGATGTGATACTGGATGTCGTACGGGATGTGGTACCAGAATTGAGGTACTGGATGTAACACTGAATGAGGTACTACTGGATGTAGTAGTGAATGAGATACTGGATGTGGTATTGGATTTAGTACTGAATGAGGTACTAACTATTAATGATAGTAATGAATCTGTTATGAGCAGTTGGTATGACATTCAGCCTTTTTGTTTACTTCTGCTTATATGATTTGCATCTGGCTTTTCATTTGGCGCCTTTGTTAACTTCATAAAGGTCATAATAACCTCGAAGCCATGGATCAGTGCAATTACCGACTAGCCCACTGCTGTCTGCTATTTTAGCTACAATTATCTTGTTCCTATACACGTAAGTTCTTTTTCACATCCACGCAGGTACATAGGATCAAAGATCAAAGTTCATCCGTTGGGCAAAGGTCACAACCTGTTACCGCACACGTATATTGAATGAATTTTCCCCGAGGGGTTTCGTGCTGAGAGCGCCGCTGAATAGTTATTCTGAGAGAGGCGCTATATAAATCTATAGATACGATAAGATAACTTTATATATGAATAAATACAGTTATATTTTATATATGAATAAATACAATTAGTTAAGTGACCTAGTTAGATATTGTTAGTTAAGCTAGTTAGGCCTATTCTTATTTGTTTTTTCTGACAATGCTATTTGTGTAAACTCACTCGCATCCCTCTGCTAACATGGTGCACTGGTATACCTAACTTGACGGGGCTTCAAATCCCTTCTGGGTGTCCGATTGTTTCCCTCAAAAGTTAATAAGATAATCATGTGATCTGACTGTTTAAATTTCCAAACTTATGATCGGTGATTAATGATTATTCTGGATCAGTACTTGTAAACTATTTTCCGGAAACAATAAAAGGATTGATTGATTGATTGATTGATTGAGTGAGTGATTGATACACGCACGCATGATTATGTATATGAATATGTAGGCTTGAATCGTACACTACTTATGCAGTTATATATAAAACAGCATTTGTATATAGGCCTATATATAAACAGTGTCCAGAATAAAATATCTAGCAACTAGAATTATTGGTTCAAAGCATACATTTTAAATGTCACTTGCGATAAAGAGCTTATTTCCATGCGCTAATCTACTATTTATAATTTCTATGGTTTTCTGTATAATCCCTTTCAAATTACTTCATATTAATACGCAATTATTTTCACCAGCTCTAATGCTTAACGACACTTAGTGATGAAGACTGAGTTGTTACTATATTTGTCCGTCAAAATAAGAATTATGGTGCAAACCGTTTCCTTAAAAATTCCCGGAGAATTGTTGGAGATTAGGCGGACTGTTAAGACTCTTGAAGAAGATCGACATAACGGATCTTTCAGGCGTATTAACAAGTTTTAAACAAATCCTTCAGTTATTGTAATTTATCTTGGATTCTGGAGTTTGCGAAAGCGAGAGTCTAGAGATTTGCGTGAACGTAAACTGTCAGTGGGAAGATGAGACGGCGAGAGAGAGGACTGTCCATCCGCCCTCGAGGCTAAGAAAATGAAGTTGTGACACTTCATTCACATGACTGCCTCTCTGCAGGCTTGCTTTTAATGGACTGCTTGCTCTTCTTCTCTTTTTGACATCGCTCATATTGTATTGTATTGTATTGTATTGTATCTAAACATTTATGAAGTGCCTCTCCAAGTATGGACTATGTGTAGAATCCTCGGGGAAAGAGAGAAAAGGAAGTGAATAACATATATATAATTATATATATATATAATCTCTGTATATATATATAACCATAACCATAGCCATAAATTTTATTGTTTCCAACAGAAGCAAAGCATACAATCATCACAATTAGTATGATAGTAGGAAAACAATGGGGATAGAAAATCCTAAAGGGAACAAGTCCCGACTAGTAGGGTCACCCTTACATATAATCTCTGTATATAAGCATATTAACTAAAGAAGCTCTTGCAAAATTCTGACATGTTATTCAAATGCAGTGGCAGCCATGCCAATTATGAATATCTCATTCAATTAATGTAATTCATCTTGGGATTCTTTCTTCACGACACAGTGCATAATAATGCAGTCTGTATAGAACGCACACCTGTATGCGTCCCTATATGTAGACACTCATACATACATTTATGTGTTCTGTGTTCATGCATACATATACAATTATACATATTATGCATAGAGTGAGCATGCAGGTAGCAGGTGTTCTTAAACTGACAGATCTTTCGGGAGGTCGTGCGGAAATTGCTGCTTAAGAGCCTTTAGAGCTTTCTAGGGCTTGTTAACAGAACGAATAGGGCGCACCAAGCGACCGACTTCTGACCCGCCGGTGTCATTAGGTCAGTAGGGGGTTGCACTGATGAGAAGGGTCTTTGTGGGAGAAGGCATGACGATCGATGAACTGAAGGACGGTGGTGACAAGTTGGCACAGTCAGGGCCAGATTAAGCCTTCCGGGGGCCCAAATCCAAGAGTCGCGTTAAGAAATCCCGGGGCCCTAACCCCTATGAAGCTATTGAACACAGGTGGAAGAGTTCTATTATTATATCGGTTAGCCTACATCAACACTTTGCATTATTTTGTAGACATTTTTACTTTCAGTTGAATTTTTTTCTAAAAAAAGAGGAGAAGATTATGCTACATGTGGACAATGAACTATTATTCGTGTAGCCTATTTCTTGTGTTTATCGATCTTTAACACTTTACATGTAACGTTTCCATCTGAAACAACTGTAGGCCTACAGTCTGTCAGATAAGGCATGTAGGGATAATATAAAATTTTCAATACATGATTTAAAAGGATCCACTTAATATTATATTAAAGTGGCTGGGACATGTGATGAGAATGGGCAATGACAGATTACCATCGATGGCTTTACACGGATATGTGGAGGGAACTAGGAGTAGAGGAAGACAACAAAAGACATGGATGGATAATATACGAGAGGATCTCGAGAGAATGAAGATGAACATTGCAGAAGCAAAGGAAAAAATCAAGGATAGAGAACTCTGGAGACGACAAGTTGAGGACTCATCGTCGGCCTTGGCCTGACGGAGGAGAAACAAAGAAGAAGAAGAAGAAGAAGACTTAATATTATTATTTAATCCAATAAATTGGGAGATTTTCTTTTTAGATTGTCAATATAATTGTTCCAATTCAAACTTTCATCTATTATGGAACCAATACATTGTGTCTGGTGTGTTCTGGTGTCTGAATAACTTGGCATCACAGATCCTTACAGACATATAGTATTGATAGTCTGCATACTATAATTATTCATATTATAGACAGCTAATATTCTCTCTCTTTTCCCTAACCGTTCTGCGACTGGCCACCTTTTTGCTGATATGTCCAGGCTTGTGTCCATGGACCCCCTTCTGCTCAACTCCTTCTCGCTAATCAAATTGAGGCTCTCTCCCAAAATCTTCATCTCTGGATGTCTTCTAATCGTCTTTCCTTAAACTCCTCTAAAACCCAGCTAATTTGGTTTGGAACTCCTCAGCAGCTAAAAAAACTTGACTATACATTACTCTCTGAAAGGTTTCCTCGTTATACCTTTTCGTCTAGTGTCCGAGACCTGGGTGTCACTCTATAGACAGTTCTCTTACTTTTACTGAACACATTGCCAAGCTTATTCGCTCTTCCTACTTCCAACTAAGGCATCTCAGGGCTATTCGCAAATCTGTTTTATCTTCGACCTTTATCTCAATTGTCCACGCTTTCGTCTGCTCTCGAAAAGACTACTGTAATTCTCTCCTTGTTTGTCTCCCTAAACTTCGCCGATCTCCTCTACAGTCTACTGACTTAATGCTGCTGCTAGACTGATTGCCCGTCTTCCTCGATTCTCCCACATCTCTACATTCATGGTTGAAGAACTTCACTGGTTCCCGCTATCTGTCCGAATACAATTCAAGGTTCTTATTTTAGTACTTAAGTCTTATTTGGGTCTTTCTCCGAAGTACCTTTGCGATCTCATGCTTCGCCCCCTCTCTGCCACTTCGCTGCGTCCTCTTCGATCCTCTGATCGGCTTGACCTTTTTGATCAGGACTGCAATGGCTCAATCCAGATCCTTCGCCTGCATAGGTCCTTCTCTGTGGAATGGACTTCCTCCATCGGTTCACTCTGCCGTCCTTTCTGGTAGTCTCTCTTCATCTTTTTCTAAACTAAAATCCTGCCTTTTCTCTCGGATTGCTCGCACTGGGAGCGCTTCTGAAAGGCTTTTGCTGTGAGAAGCGCTTTATAAATAACCAAATACAATACAATACAATACAATACAATACAATATAGTCATGTATATACATACAGGACGAAGATTTAGTCAGGTTTAAAGATAATTTGTTATTGTTATTCGCAATAAAGCGTTATCATCATCAGCAGCAACAACAGCATGCACTCATTCACACAAAATCAGTAGGCCTATTAGCACTGATAATGATATTGACGTTATTCTTAATTGTCGTAATTGCCTGATCGAAATACATCCTCCTACCTTTGACGCAGGTATAGGTGGCGTCCAGGTAGACCACGAGGTCCTTCGGACACGGCTGCATGTTGTGCAGCTCCGTGTCCGGTATGTCGAGTGCGCATGCGCGTCGTCCTGAGCACTTCCGGTCCATGTAGGGCAGGATGTCGGCGAAGCAGCCGACGAAGTAGTCCCTCTGAAGGCAGCGACCGAACTTCATCCGACCGTAGTTGGCGCTCAGCATCAGGACCACCTCATCCTCCTGACAGGTAACGTTGAAGCTCTCCCAACAGTACTCTGCCGCTCCTGGAAAATGCGAAATGGGATACTGTAAGGTCAGGGAAGGTCAAACAAGGAAACACAAGGTAAGGTAGAACATGGGCGTATTTAGGGGGTTTTACGGGTTAAAACCACCCCAAATGAATTGCCGAAATTTTTTATATGTTTTTATATGCTAAAAACAAAAACTTAACTTTTGAGACTATGTTCAATGGAACCCCCCCACCCCATTGTTTCCTGGCTATGCTACTGAGGTAGAGTAGGAAAAGTAAGATAGATAATGAAGGTATCTCAAAGTAAGGCACTTTGAGGTAATGTCAACTATGATAAGATCAGATAAAGCATGACATGTATGGTCAACTCAGATCAATGTCAGTACATTCAGGTCAGGGAAGGTGAAGTTAAGTATAATAAAGAAAGATAGGTCATGTGGAATGAAAAATACAGCTGGGGGAAACGATCGCTTGACTGTTACAATCTCGTCTTCCTCAGGAAACGGAACGATATCTCAGCTGAATAATGACAATAATAATAATAATTACGACAATTTATATGGCGCCGTAACACGGCCATGCCGTTACAAGGGCGCCTAAGCACGTGGGATCGCATGTCAACCGCAAACCTTAAACCTTAGCCTACCATCTTCCTAACATGTTTCTCACACTTAGGAAAAGTTGTCAACTTCACACAATGCAGTGGAAAGTTTACGTCGAACGTAGAAGCAAAAATGAGGGAGGTTTCACCATTTTAGAGCTAACGTATTGGGTAACCTATGGTAAAAGCGTGCGGTCAGGAAGTTAATCCGATTGAATCACGTGTGAGTGCGCAGCGAAGACATTAAATATGCATGCGTGACTTTATATCTGTTTAAATTGAATTCTTGCATCCAGCACATGTCAATGGTGACATTTATAGTGCATGGAGTACTAATGTTGAACCTTGTGCTCGTAAATGATTTAAGCATTATTTTGTTAGTGGGTGATTTACTATGTGAACAGAAAAGATTATGCCGTATGTAGGGGCACTTTCCAAAGGGCGGTAAAAGTAAAAATTACGAATGATAAATTAAACATTAAATTTAATTAAAGACTGCGACCAAGACAACAATAAATAAATATAGGCCTAATTATAGCGCTATTAGTTAAAGGTAAAGCGTTGGTGAATAAATATGAAGACGGAAAAACAAAACATTATCTGGGGCGGAAGATTATTAGGTCTACATCCGCCCTGTATTGTTTTGCTAGCATAGGAGAGCCTTGTGAGATACTTAAATTCATCATCGCCACCATCACCACCACTATCGTCATCATCATCAACATCAGTTCCTGACGCCAGCCGTTTGGCGGCGATGGGTACGAATAAATGATCTCCATTTTCCTGTCATTTGCTTAGTCCATTGCTCTTCTTAGTGTTAGTCCAAAACTCCAAATGATGTTATGTCCCCATTTACTATATTACCCATCCATCATAGTCTTGGTCTGAATTTGTTTATTTTTTCTTTGAATCTTGCATATATAGGCTAGTGCATTGCGTGGGATTAGGTCAACTGGCATTCTCTCTACATGCCAAACCATCGGAGTCTTCGTAGAAACTGCGCTATATCAAATCTCTCTATATTCATTCATTCATTCATTTCAGATATTTATATAGCGCCCCTTCAAGATTTAAATTATACACAAAGTCCTTCTAATGGAAACTGAGACCCTGAAACAGGAACACAACATTTATTCGAGACTCTGAAAATGACAGTGACTATAAACGTGTCATGTTTACTAGCTGTTCAATGAACTCGCTGTACTAAAACCAATGAATAAAAATAAAATAAAGTGAGTGTATAATAGACGCGTATGAACGCCTGCTTGCATAGCCTACATGTATATCTGAATATTTATACAAAGCGTTTAACAGACGCTATATATATATATATATATATATATATATATATATATATATATATATATATATATATATATATATATATATATATATAAGGAGATAGAGCGAAGCACTGTGAACGTATTCTAAAATATATTCCCGTGGTTATAGGCATAAGAAGACAAATACAGGCGAGGGATCGCGCAAAGAGATTAAAGCGGACAACGCGGGTCTACACACAGACAGCAGAAGCAGAGACTGTTGAAGGGAGAGATATTATAGACCTATCTATTTAGCAACGACGCCACATGTGTGTTACTTGGCCGACATTCGCATCGATAACATTGGCTCCATCAGAGAAATTAAATAAACATCGAGATGCATATATATGCATACATAGTACCAACATACATACATACATACAGGCAGATACATACATATATATGCACATGTATACGTACATAAATGCATACATACTTACATGCATTCATACATGCATATATACATACATACATAATTATATACATGCATAATTGCATACATTAATTCATGCATTTATACATTGGCCATGCACATACACAAGTGTACATGCCATATATGCATAAATACAACCATACCATACATTCAGATATATGTGAATACATACTTAGACAAAGAAGACAGTCTTCAAGGTAAATTTAATAAAACAAAGCCAAGACATCCTTCAGCTCAAACAAAGCAATTACGGACAAAAGGTCCATCGAATGATTTCAGCCAAAGCAGGAAAATAGGCATCGAAGAAAACCAACTGCATGACGGACGGAAGGACGGATGAAAGAAAGGATGGGTGGATGGACGGACGGAAGAAAGGATGGGTGGATGGACGGATGGAAGAAAGGATGGGTGGATGGACGGACGGATGGATGGATGGATGGATGGATGGATGGATGGATGGATGGATGGATGGATGGATGGATGGATGGATGGATGGATAAATGGATGGATGGATGGATGGATGAATATATGGATGGATGGATGGATGGATGGATGGATGGATGGATGGATGGATGGATGGATGGATGGATGGATGGATGGATGGATGGATGGATGGATGGATGGATGGATGGATGGATGGATGGATGGATGGATGGATGGATGGATAAATGGATGGATGGATGGATGGATGGATGGATGGATGAATATATGGATGGATGGATGGATGGATGGATGGATGAATATATGGATGGATGGATAAATCGATGGATGGATGGATGGATGGATGACTGTTATATTCCATCGGCCACAATGACTCAGGTCTTATTTCTGGTTGAGGCGAAATGGACGCCGTCGTATAGGTCATAAATATCCGGTTTTCACGCTGACCAAGAACGCGGAAATCGTGCCTTATATAAATGAGTGGTCGATTATAAATCTTCGTGGCTTCACGCGGGGTCACGACCTCTGTCGTCCACTGGATCGTCCAACAGCCGGACCCACTCCATGGACAACGAGGCTCAGAGCTCTGCAGGAAGGCTGTCATTACACGTATACGCATATATGTACGTGCCTATACTTATGTACATGTATGTGTTTATGAATATGTGTGCGTATTTACGTACACGTACGTACGTGTGTACGTGCGTATGTATGTATGCATATATATATATATGTATGTATGTATGTATGTATGTATGTATGTATGTATGTATGTATGTATGTATGTATGTATGTATGTATGTATGTATGTATGTATGTATGTATGTATGTATGTATGTATGTATGTATGTATGTATGTATGTATGTATGTATGTATGTATGTATGTATGTATGTATGTATGTATGTATGTATGTATGTATGTATGTATGTATGTATGTATGTATGTATGTATGTATGTATGTATGTATGTATGTATGTATGTGTGTATGTATGTTTGTTTATTATGTAAGCACACACATACATGCATGCATGTAGGCATACATGCATACATTATCATTTATATATGTTTATCTCTCAAGAATTAAAGAAATTATCCGGAAAATGCTAAACCATAGATGTGCGTATGCATATGCTAGAGTTTATTCTTACAAACCGGTTATCGAATGCATCGTTTTCAAATTAAAACGGATACTCTGACCAATCAATGTTACATTATTGCTACATACCACTTTTATTCGCCTAAGACTGCTTTCACCGTTTGGTGGGAGACTGTCCCATCTGATTATGCAATGTCGATTCGCTCATTCTACCACCAGCAACTCATGGCGACCCCTGAGCATCACTGCCAGGCAGTGTGACCACTCCTTGGAAATTTTCCCAAGATCTTGGGATTTGGGGTTGAATTGGGATATGGGGATTTTGCATAGCAATCTTGGGATGTTTTTCTAAGTCTACAGTCTACAGACTAGTTTTTACCATACTTTTCAACAGTGGCAGCGAATCAGATCAGAAAAAATTCACTGAAAGACGTTTATAAAAATATTGTAACTTGTAAACAATGTAATTTGTTAATTCAATGTTGTACTCTGGTTTTTAACTTTGCGAGTTCTTAGCTATGCATTTTTGTTAATAATTGTGATTGTTAATGCGCATAATCATTATTTCATCACAACTTTTTCGTTTTTAGTAACTTGGGATTTTCTGGTACACTTTTAGCCAATTTGGGATTTTTCTGGGAAGACCTTGGGATTTCAGAAAATGGAGAGTTGTCGCACTGCTGCCAGGAGAACTAGAGGACACGGTTCAAGGAGTTTAGCTGTTGCTGGTCTATCAGTCTGGAGCAGCAATTGCTTGGCCTCGTACGCAACCACTATCAGTCGATCGATCGATTCAGAATAGGACTCAAAACAACAATGTTCTTTGAAGCGTAGCCACGTGACTGATCGAGTCCGTGACAGGCATGGCTGTATGGGTCGTGAAGCTAAAATGATAATAATAATAATAATAATAATAATAATAATAATAATAATAATAATAATAATAATAATAATAATAATAATAATAATAATAATAATAATAATAATAATAATAATAATAATAATAATAATAATAATAATAATAATAATAATAGCAGTGCTTTTTTGTAGAAAAAAAGGTTCCGGAACTTGACAAATTCAGGACAATTATAATAGGGGCATATTTTATGCTAATATTTCTATTTCATATATCTATATCCATAAACACTGACAGCACTAAAATTCAATTAAAGGATCTAACTAATTTTAAATAATTTTTTTATTAAAATTTTTAATTGACTAAATTATTTTTAATAGGAGTCGCGTTCGGCAGGGGATCACAGAGAAGAGTGGCGTCATTGGAAGTTGGAACCTGCCGAAGGGCAGAGAACTTAAAGAAGAAGAAGCTGAAAAAGCTCCAGGAAATCCGTTCCGGACCGCTCCGGCTGAAAAAAGCACTAAGCAATAGCAATAGCATTCGCATTAGCAGCAGCAGTAGCAGTAGTAGTAGTAGTGGAAGTTGTTGCTGCTGTGGTGGGAGTGATAGAAGTAGAAGTAGTAGGATGGTGGTGCTGTTGGTGGTGGTAGTAGTAATAGTGATATTCAGTGTTTTACAACGTAATAATTACGACTGTCAGGGACTTTGGCATCAACAGCTTACACAACGCTTACATTACAATCCCACCGTATACATTTTCCTCCTTTTAGCAGAAGTTACATAAGTGATAAGCGCGTAGAATTTTCGCCGGGATGAACAGCTCACAGCGAAAAGACTCTTCGCCCCCCAGCGACGAAAGATCGACTTACGCCTCAAACGTCCGAATGACGAAGTGTTCGGGGCAGGGAACGGGTGACCCACTTCATACATAAATCAGACGACACCGAACGGGGAGAGAGAGAGCGGCCACCCGCCCGTCCGTCCGTCCGTCCGTCCGTCCAACCACCCCTCCTCTTCCGCTCCCTCCTGTCCTTTATCCATCCGTCAATCAGTCCTTTGGTTCTTTCGTCCGTCCGTCCGACTATTCCTCCTTCCTTCCTTCCTTCCTTCCTTCCTTCCTTCCTTCCTTCCGCCGTGTGTGGAAGATGAAGGGCGCTGCGGAAGAAAATTGGACTGTATGATTGGGTTGTCGGGGAGGCAATGGCAAATTGAGCAGCGGCGGCAGCAGCTGACGGTGATGGCAATGCTGCTTCTCTGGCTCCGTAGCTGACAGTCTTGTCTCCCGTTCGGAGTACGACGACCAACCGAATGACGCTCGACAGCGCAGAGAGAAATGACAGATTAAGATCAGCAGAGAGATCAGATCTGATAAAACAACGCAACGATGTGTGTGTGTGTCTGCTGGAGTCAGGACGAGAAACGTTGAAACATTGCGCAAAGAAACAGTAAAACAACAAAATGAAACACCGAAAGAATACAACGAAACATTGGAACAACAATGTTGAACACCTGGATATCCAGAAATACTAAAAACCTAACTGTGAAACACTGGCACTTTGGCACTCTTAAACTGAACGACGAAACACTTAAACAATACCAGAGAACGATAAAACCATGTAACAGAGCAAGTTAGTGAACCCACATTGCCTAACCTTGAGATCATAGCCTACAAGTAACAACTGTGAACAGTGAAATACCGAAACAACTCAGTAGGCCTAATACTGAACAACACAGCAATACCGAAGCAACTCAGCAATCAATCAATCAATCAATCAATCAATGAAACTTAATATAGCGCCCCTTCAAGATATCTACTCAGGGGCGCTCCCGGCCCAACCACGGCTGAAAAGAATAGTTTTCAGAGAGGTATAAAATGCAGGTGAAGAGTTCCTAGGTAAGAGACGGAGCTCAAGAGGAAGCCCATTCCAGATACTCGGTCCCACAACCGAGAATACTGAAACAACACAGCAATACCAACACAGCAATACCGCTACAACACAGCAATACTGAAACAACTCAGCAAAACTCTAAACAACTACGCAGTACCGAAACAACTCAGCAATACCGAAACAACTCAGCAATACCGAAACAACACATCAATACCGAAACAACACGGCAATACCGAAACAGCATAGCGTAACATTGAAACGAAGGAGAAGGAGACCGAAGACATTAAGATCAAAATCAGGCTGTTTCACATAAGATCAAAGCCAGTTCATTATACATGTACATGTAGGCCTATCAAGTCGACTTCGGTTGCTGATTCGCCTTCTAGTCATTTTGTTTGATTATTTTGTCTAAAGGAATAATTTGCTCGATTATTCTGGCATGTCGAGGAGTCTGCCTATCGTAATTAGTTTTAGTTTTCTCAACGTTTTTACTGTCTTTCTGACTTTTTGTTGCATGTCGTAGTGACCTTTTGTGACTGGAATGGTCCATCTGCAGAGGGAAGACAGATTTCCAGTTGGACAGTAGAGCCACAGACCAACAAAGATGTATCTTTTCTGGACTCATTTCTCCAAATTCAGTATCTGTGTCTTCTCGCACTCCATTCTTGACTTTCACTCTGGAATTTCGGTTGGACAACGAATTTGATTAATACCGAACATCGATTATAGATTTCGTTTATTATTATTAAGATACAAAGTTGACATACCGCAACTTGTTTACATGAGATAATGAAAGTAATGAAATTAAAAACTATAAGTTTATGCCTATAGTCAGGATTGAGAGTTAAAACTTAACATCCCGAATGGTACGATATAGAACCCTAGAGATGAGATTGCTGTTTTGATCATTATGACAA